>JAPTGZ010000005.1:34661183-34672040 GCA_029814645.1 Fowleria isostigma | reverse complement strand
GGGATATATCGTATCGTGACACATGTATCGTGATACGTATCGTATCGCCAGATTCTTGCCAATTCACACCCCTAGTATTAAGTATATTATTTTATAGTGTTCAGTATGTTGTTTTATAGTGTTCAAAAGCCTGACCAGGAACAAAGACTGAAAATCAGCTGAAGCTAGACATCTTATATGAATTATATATTCCCTTTAGTGGCAATGCTGTATGTATCATCCCTGTTAAAAAAAACAAACACATTAAATAAATAAATAATTTAACCTCAATAACAGAAATACATGATAGGTGTCATTTACAGCTGAGAAAACAAGTAGCTACTGCATTCAACACTATTGACACCTACAAGCAGTGCATGTCAAAGACCTGTTAATTACACAATACCGCTTGCGCCTGCAGAGTTTTCAGGGCCTCGACACCTTTACTACTCCATGTCCTTGCTACACATAGGAATGCTGGTATATACTGTATTGCATTTGCAGAGTTTATGTGAATTAATGGAGATCTAGGTCTCTTTGCTGACCTGAGGCCATTACAGAGTGCAGCCCATAATAAAAAACGTGGTTAGAGTGCCAGCCAGATCTCCCAATGGTATGCTGTAGGAACATGGTGGGAATATGGAAAGCCAAGGATTTAGCAGACTGAATTTGAATGAGCCGGCAGGCTACTTTGAACCTTTCAGAGTACCCTTGCTCATTCAGGGTGTGCTGTTGTCTCGTCACCCCCATCATCGATTACCCTCAGGGCAAAAATGAAAAATGGATTCATGTATGCTGCCTAGAATGAAATTCATTGCAGCTACCTCCTCCAGACCAATTTCTTTCACTAATGCAACCGGCCACCTCTGAAGATCTGCGGGTTTCTCATTATCTTAATGTGCCTCTGAATTCAGCTTTAACTTCAGAATATTTGCCATATGTATTAAACTCTGCATGGTACGATCATAGTGACAATATTCCTCTGAACAAAAAAAAAGAAACCAATGAAACAATTTTTGTGAAATGTCTTTCTGTTAAAGACTCCATCATGAGGAATCAATTTGAACAATTAGCAATGTGTGAAAATTCAAGCTCATTTATGCCTGCATCAGTTAAAGCTAAAACACTCAAAATGGACCAGCAAATCAATTAAAATGCCCTTTTACTTCTGCACTTGCTGTGAATTAATTGAGATGCCTGTAGACTTTTATTTGACTTTAACATCTAATGTGAGAATAACATCTTTATTCTACTACTATAATTAGACTTAATGCGTCATGATGAAGGTATAGTTGTAAAGTCATAAAGTGTTATTAGATTCTTTCCTTCCCTTTAGAAATTTGTACATCGTGCATCACTCATCAAGAGTTATTTGTTTACAGTAATAAGCACGTTGACACACTAGCAAATGAGACGGAACAGGTTCAAATGCAATCCCTGCTTACACGTGGAGCTGTGAAAGCTAACATACTGCTGAATAATCTTTCCCAAAGGAGCATGTATAAAGAGCATAAATCTAGGCCAAAGCAATTCCATGGTTGCCATCAAATCTATTAGACACCTGGACTCAGAGGCTGATGTAGACTTGTCTACCTGTAATATATAGGTCCTGAAACAGTTTAATGTTGTCCCAAAGAGACTAACCTAGATTTCCAGATGGCCTATTACAATAGTGTACTTCGGTTCTAAGTGGTGGAAAGCAGCAGTTAAATCCAGCATGAAAAGGACAGACAAATTGCTGATTGTCACATTTATACGCACAAACAAATATTACATCTTAAAGGTGTCACCTTGTATTGTTTCCAAAGTGTACTGTTGAGTCATATCTTAGTGGTTTGAACTGACACAACTATTTTCCAGTTGCATTTTGTCCCTTGGTTTGTGTGTGTGTCTGTAAAGCCTATCATCAACAGTGACATTTCACTGAAATGTTGCAGCGTGGTTTTGAAGTCTATTCGTCAGGAAGTCATTTGTTAGTGTAAATGATCATTTTTGCTGATACTGGAGGGAGAGACAAGCGTGTACGGTCATGACTCATCTGAATCACAGATACACACACAGTATTGATATTCAAACTGATAAGATGCAGTAATGTTAGTGTGGTGTTTTTTTTTTACTGTTGAGAGTTAAGTCCCAATATGTGTTTTGCTTTACTGTTAGAAAAACAGAAACACTTTCACTCCTGAGCAATACTCAATTTCATTAGCCACTGGAGCATTAACATCTTAATCAATACCTCTAAATGGAATTCTCCTTTTTTGTTAGCTCCCACAAATAGAAATTAATACTTTTTTTTGTTGACATTGTAACTGCTAAATTGTATTTCTGGCATTTATTTATTTTAAGTGTGCCTTACTTACTCTCTATGTTTTTTTCATACTTCTGTCATTTTTTCATAGACTTGCTCTTTAATATGCAGCTATGACTACTGAATGAATAAACAAATGTGCTTTATTCAGGTGCCATTTTTCATCAAGTCTTCAAGATACTAGTACCTTCTGTGGCAAGAAAAAAACACGCAGAAGCTCTTAAACACAGACATAAATCCAAGGATACTATTCAAGTTTTATTCATTCATTTTGTTTACACCAAATGAATTACACTGCTAGAAGAAAAAGATGGAAAATAGAAGATAACCTCCATTTATGAATGTTTACTATTTAACCCACAAAGACCCATTTCTACTTTTGTGTCAATTGCCAATTTTATTTTTTCTCTTTATCTGGTATTTCTTATGTGTTTTATAACCATTTATTATAATATTATCCTCAGTATTTTGTGATTTTTAAGAATAAATCATGTATTTTTCAATGTTTAATTCACTGATCATGTAGATGTTCAGTAAAACTCGGGTTAAAGTTGAGGGTTATTATATCAGGAAATAGGAAACTGAAGAAAAGGGACTTTTTTCAGCAACGATATTAATAACTGAATATAAAAACAAACATCTCCTTCCACTGTCATTGATCCAACTCCATGGGTTTTACTGATGAATCAATGTTGTAGTAAAATATGGTGTTTCCATGTTCACTGTGGAGCCTTTGAATGTCCAAATGGGTCATATCTGATGACCATGGAAAGACGACAAACTGTATTTTACACCAATTATTTACATGTATTGATGTATTGATTAGTGTATCAACCAATATACATTTTACATCAGTAGATGCTTTTGGTCGGTGGTGGCTGTTTGGGTCTTTATGAGTTAACTCATAAAGACAAGCATCCAGCAGGGACCAAAATCATTTAGTAATATAAAATGTTTAATAGTTGTTGGTCCACAAATCCTACCAATCCATATAAACAAGGTTGATTCACCAGTAAAACCCATAGAGAAGCTTGTTTTAAATTCAATAATTGACAGGTTTTACTGAGAAAGTCACTTTTTTCTTCAGTTTTCTCTGTTTTTGATATAATAACCCTCAACTTTAATCTGAGCTTTGTTCAACATCTACATTATCAGTAAATTAAAAAAAGGAAAATACCTAATTTTTACTTAAAAATGGAAAATACAGACAATAATATAACAATAAATGATGATAAAGGGATCAAGGTTAAAAATTGAGAAACTGTTTAATACCTACTGATCTATTAATCATATCAATCCATCTAAATAAACGTTGTGAAATGCAGTTTATCATGTTTTTATGGTCATCAAATATGACCCATTTGGTCATTCAGAGGCTCCATAGTGAACATGGAAACACCATCATCTACTACAACACTGATTCACCAGTAAAACCCATGGAGTTGGATCAATGATAGTGGATGGACATGCTTGGTTTATAGATTTGCTTAAGTTTTCTCTGTTTCTAATATAATATCCCTCAACTTAAATCTGAGCTTTTATGAACATCTACATGATCAGTGAATTAAATACAGGAAAATACCAGATTTTCACTGAAAAAAACAGAATACAGAGGATAAAATTACAATAAATGGTGATAAATCACTAAGGGTAGGTATACAGTGAAAAAATAATTTGAGAACTGCCACAAAAGTAGCACCAGGTCTTTATAGGCCAATAGAAGCTCTAATTATTTGTGTTAAAATAATGCCAGTATGTCTAAATCTTCCGTTTTTGCATTTCAGCGTCTGCTCCCCAGTGTAGAGGCGTACCTTATAGATTGTGGGGGCAGTAAAAGAAAACCTCGACATAACCAAAAACACCCTGTCTCTCTGTGTGTTTCACTGTGCATCAGAGAAACCTGGTGAGGTGAATCCACCCTAGATATTGCATTATACCTGCCTGGCTCTTTACTCTGAGCGGCAGACCACATATCGAAGCCGGTGTATCAGCCAAATTAGGGGAGACAGAATCTGCTTTTATATCAGTGAAGGTTGGTGTATTGATGTCACGGTGCTAAAGAAAATCTGTTGCCCTCACCTTCAAGCTCTTTCCATTAACCGTAAGCCATTTTATTCACCACGGGAGTTTTTCTCTTTTATTCTGGCCAGTGTTTACATCCTGCCTCAAGCCTGTGTGAGGGCGGCACTGCACTGCTTGGCCGACCAGATAACCCAGTATGGAGCAAGAACACCCAGACTTCCTACTAATTATTACAGGGGATTTTAACAGTGAAAACCACTGCCGTGAGCTGCTCAAATACAGATAGGATGTTAGAGATTCCACAGGGGAGAGAAAAACATTCCCACTGTCACATGGTATTAAGGGATGCACACTGATCTGTCCCCCACATCGCTGCCGGTCCTTGAATTACATATCCTTCCCCGGCTTAGAGGCAGAAACGAACATCTACAAAACCCTGAAAATGAAGATTGTCAAACAGAATGAATGATTTTACTAACATTGTGACAGTGCAGGGTGGCAGTGCAGATGGAAGACATCTGTTCACACCAAGGCTTGAGAATAGTTGTGTAGAATTTAACTTTTTTGGGCCTAACATGGGAGCAGTGGAGAAAAAAACAACAAAGAAAATACACTGGGAAGTTAAAAAAAAATAAAAATCTAAATCCACTTTCCTCTCTGGTCAAAACCAGCATTCCAAATCTTTCCCTACACCTACACAGAACATGCAAAGGAAGCCTTTTTATGACTTTCTTACAGACAAAAGAGCAGGGAAGCCCCAGGCCCAGATGGCATCTCAGCCTTCTGTCTGACAGCCCATGGTGAGAAACTGGCTCTTGTCTTCACACAGATCTTCAACAGATCATTCACACTGTGTGAAGTTCCCTTCTGTCCAATGTGCCACGCGCTCACCAGTCAATAAAATCCCAGGATCACGGGAACCAAGACTTCAAGCTTTTCACCTTAACATCTGAGCTCATTAAAGTCTATTAAAACATCAGCCCAGTTCAAGCACATCACAGGCTCCTCGCTGGACTTCCTGCAGTTTTCCTACCAGGCAAACGCTGTTGTTGATAAATGAGTTATAATAGTACTGTGCTACATGTTGAATGCATGAAGAGCAGGGCTGTTTCTAGGTTAGTGGCAGCCCCTAGTTTGTCAAACTACGATGAAGAGATTCCTAACCCTTTAAATCTGAGATGGGCAACTCCAGTCCTCGAGGGCCGGGGTCCTGCATGTTTTAGATATTTCCCTCTTCCATACATCCGGAAGCCATTCCATCGTTATCAGGCTTCTGCAGAGCTGGATGATGAGCTGGTCATTAATTGAACCAGGTGTGCTGGAAGGGAAATATCTAAATCATGCAGGACAGTGGCCTGAGGACTGGAGTTGTCTACCTCTGCTTTAGATGTTCTACTAAGATGCCACAATCTATTACACTTCATGAGCAAAACAGGCTACAGTTAAAATTAAACATCTTAAGTTGAGCTATGCAGGCAAAAATTGATAAAAAAAAAACTATAATACAAGGAAAACAATAATCCTCTATATGTCAATAAATAAAACACATTCTGAGTATTTACAAAAAAAAAAACTTTCAATAAGGAATTACTAGAACCACTGAGATAACTTATTTTTGATGCCATTATGGTGTTTGTTCTGTGTAATACTCCTGCTAATGGGAATGGTAGGTAAGTAGCTGTCAATCATTCTTATCATGCCTGTCGACAGCTCACTACATCACTGACCGTGTTACTGCGGTCCAACGAATATGACTTATGCCACAAAAACATCAGCCTCAGCTGATGATTGCAGTTTATTTTATGTATATCCTATGTTGATTTTTTAAGTATATAAAGAATGTAATAAGCTCATGAGATAGCTACAGATAAAGACAGGACATGTGAATTTTACTCAGCTGAGGCTGAAGATGCAGCTTGGGGGCTTAACCATTCACCTAGTTCACCTAGAAATGGCCCTGATGAAGAACTACAGTATTTAGTAGGGATGTGACAAGATCTTGCGAGGTTAAATTATGACGATATTTCTTGTTTAATTGAAAAAAACTGTCTCATGGGCACAGAGCAGAAGCCTATCAGACTGTGAGCTATCCAAACTTCAGTGTAGGAGGTAGGTAAGGTACGTTGCAGTACTTAGACAGAATGCCCACCTCCCCAATCTTATAAACTATTTACACCCCCGCGTTCCATTTGTACCTCACAGTTTCTTTCTGGAGATGTGCCTGGAAATAATAAACGGCAATCAAGTGACGGACAAGACACGAACAATATGTAAACACTGTAAGAAAAGAGTAGCACACTAACAGAGCACTATGCACAGACACATACAGAACCACCACAGCTCACCTCTAAAATCCACTGCATTTGTGATTAAAATGACTAAAGACCAGACAACACTGACACATGCCTTTGACCCTAAACTCCCAGAGTCAAGCACCAAAGCCATGGCAACAACCAGAGACATCAACGTTTTCATTGCAGCTGATATGAGACCATTTTACAATTTTGCAAATATTGTTTGTACTTTAAAAAAAATATACATATAATTTAATTTGTAGAAAGAAGTTGCATAAGTTGTAATGCCCCTACATTGGTTTGAAACTCTGTTAAATAAAAAAGTCTGTTTGTCCAGTCATATAATTTGTCATTTTAATTTTTTTAACAGTAATGTGAAATATCGCCTCATCTCGTTCTTATGAACCAAATATCATGCACCGTCTCGTCTCATGAGCTGAATGTATTGTCCCATCCCTAGTATTTAGTGGCAGTCCATTCAAACCTGACCCCTGTGGATTACCAACATCCTAAAAAGACAGGAAGAGGCAGAGGACACCAGGGAAACTTACATTCAGCTTCTGCATCCCTTGGGGACGTATCCTCCTCGCTGTACTTTTCTTTCTGTACAAATAAGTGCGCCCCTTGGGATATCTGAGATGCCATCACCATACTGTTCCCATGGCCGACGCAGTGCTGCTGGAATAAAATGAGAACTGTGAATCGAGGGAATAACACTTCAGAGGGCCTGAAGTAGAAGATCAACACAGATCAGGAAAAACAAGACAAGCAGAGAGTGACTTTCCAACATGTTGCTTCAGTTCTACGTGGCCATGGTTGGATGTGTTCTGTCTAATTGTTTATCTCAGGTACGGAATCTCCTTTCAACAGATCACTGATTACCTGCACCAACTTGCCAGGTTGTTCTTACAATTCCACAAGATTTCCAATTATAACCACACTGTGCAGCATGTGCACCATGACACTCCTGTCTTTTCCTGTGGACATTCTTATCACTGTCACCCACAATGCTGTTTTCCATCTGTTCTGGCCTCATCCCTCAGGGAAAATGAGACACATGTAGCCCTTATGGATTGTTTTAATCTAAAAACAAATATGCTAATACAGTTACTCAACTATTTAATAAGCCAGCTGTAGAGGACGTGGACTGAAAATAATCCTTATTAAGTCTTAAAAAAACATAAAACAGCTTCAGCCCGAGGCAGAAAGAAGTAAAAGTGGATAAAATGTTGTGAATCGTACTCCTATTTCTCTGCCAGTTTATGTCATCTCCGACAGCAAAAAGAAAAAGCAAAGAATTTGCTGGAGGTCAAACTTTTAGAGCAGCAGTGATAGTCTTATTGTTTCATATCAAATGTGGCTTAGGATGTTTCTGATGTTTAAATGCAATTTATGTATATCATGACAGAGCCCAGTGAGTCGACTGGTACCATATCTGGAGGAATAGAGTCTAGATTGCATGCATGCATGGTTAAGCTCAGTATCAACATCCTCTGATTGTTTAATACAGTATGAATTTCTGCCTGCGCTCATCCTGTGATGATGGCTGGGTAAATGGATCCGCTTTCATTTCTTGTGCAGCACTCGAATACAGATCACTGTGCAACCAAACAAGCAGACACAGAAACAGTTTGTCATCTCATCATTACAATAATGTACAGAACTCAGTCACACAACACTGTATCTCAGAACAAATAACATTCACTGTCAGCATTTTGATCACTCAGACCTATGACAGTCAGGTCCATATATGGGCATTAGCAGCTGAATTTCTATTACAGTTTTCCGCAAAATAAAAGCAATATTTCTACAATTTCAACAAAAAATAATTGTTACTTTTAGGTGTTTCCATTGAAGAGTGTTTTGGCTTCTGATGCATGATTCTAGTAAAATCCCATCTACCCATCTCATGATTTGTCATAGGTCTCGCAGAGAAAGCATGCGTACTTCCTCTCCAGGCACGCCTAATCATCTCAAGGCAAAGTCTTATGTCAGCAGTCACACATAATGGATTTCTGGGGAGAATTGTACAGAATTCACCAATGAGTTGTGGATTCACAATTTCCAAATGACATTTAATGAACTGTTCTGTTACTAAACCTCTCGTCGCACCAGACTTGTCATGTCCATGACTAGTGAAAATGCGCAAAATGTGGTTACGTTACACTTTTATATCAAAACATCTCAAACGCCACCTCATGAGAGAGTAAAAACTTTTTTGCGATCTTTGACAGGTTTGCGAAATTTCTTTTTCCATTATCAGCTTTCTATTGCACATTTATGGTAATAATGTAAACCCAGCCATTGGCACATTATTGATTATACATTATTTATTTGAGCCTATTTGCACTTTGTACATTCAGTTTGGTTTTCTCTGAACATGCAGTGAGTGTCACTTACAGTATTTTTTTTTCCTCTGCTTTGTCTGCATTACATCCATACTCAAAAAAGAATCCCCTGAATGTTTAACCCTAACCCTTAACCATTTGTATCATATTTGCTACATCAGGTTCTGAGACCTTTATCTTATCAACAAGATCAATACTTTCCTTTAAGACTTGTTGTATATGACCCCATACGTGTTTCTTCATCCCACTACAGCCAGTGGAACAGATTTTTTTTTCCCTTCTCAAATTGCACGCTAACTTTAAATCATCCAACACACATTTTGCAAGGAAGTCTTTAGGAATTATCAAAAAAGTTGCATTTAGAAGAATACTTACACTGTTATATGGTTGAAAATTGAAAAGTATGGAAACATTGAAATTATGGTGCATTTCAAGGGAAATCAAAAGGCTATAAAAATTTTAATGTAAAAAAAAATACCAAAAATATTCTATATTTTCAAAATTTTACTGGTAAAATGTATTTTTGTTTGAAAAGTTAACGTTGTTATGAGAAAAAATATTGAGTGTATCAAATGTGATACAAAAACTATATCATAAGCAAAATAATATAGTATTTTTTTTGTTTGGATTATGTTAGAAAGGCTAATAAAGTATTTCACTTCTAAAA
Organism: Fowleria isostigma; assembly: GCA_029814645.1. Classification (NCBI taxonomy): domain Eukaryota; kingdom Metazoa; phylum Chordata; class Actinopteri; order Kurtiformes; family Apogonidae; genus Fowleria; species Fowleria isostigma. Next base: position 34,662,422 of record JAPTGZ010000005.1, on the reverse strand, counting down.
AAAAATATTTTGTGGCTAGTTTCTAATGGGTCAGGCTTTACAGGATTAAGTAATGTGAGAAATATCACACTGGTCAATAGTGTATGGATAGGAAAAGTGAATTCCCATTAAAATGAACCAGCTGGACTGTTTATTTCTATGTCTCATATTTATATTTAAGAAAATAATGTAAATCATTCTAAATATTGCACAACTGAGTCATTTTTCCCCCTTACATTATTCTGCTATTCAGACATTCTCTTTGTACTGGGGTTGCCTAGAGCGTGTCACATCACCATATTTGTGGTGATAGTTCCCAGTGGTTTCGGAGGGACAGGGGTACATAATGGGACCCATGTGTCTTCACTGTTCTGCCTGGAAGTCGTCCTCTATCGGCCTTATTGTGATTTCACATTCTTCGACTGACTTGCTTATTAATCCTATAAAACCATTTGTATCATATTTGCTACACCAGGTTCTGAGACCTTTATCTTATCAACAAGATCAATACTTTCCTTAAAAACTTGTATGTGACCCGATACGTGTTTTCTGCCCCCTGGTGGATCTAATCCCGCTATCACCAGTAGAAAGTCTTTTTTGTGCCCTTTTCTATGTTACCACTCATGTTAAATCATTCAACACAAATATTGCAGGAAAGTCTTTAGGAATTTTTAAAAACCTATGTTAAGAACACTCATATTGTTATTTGGTAGAAAATTGAAAAATATAAAAAAAAATATTAAAATTATAATGCCATTCAAGATAAATCAAAAGCTGTAAAATGTTTTATGTAATAAAAAAAAAAGTTCTATATTTTCCAGATGTTACTGATAAAATTTATTTTTGTATGTAAAGTTAACATTACTGTGAGCAAAATGTTGCCAAAAACGCCCAGTGTAGTAAATGGTGAGTACTTATATAGTGCTTTTCCGCACAGTAATGACACCCAAAGCGCTTTACAATACAAGCCTCACATTCACCCATTCACACACACACTCGTACACCAGTGGGCGGCTGCTGCCATGAAGGCGCTACCAGGCCTCACTGGGAGCAATTTAGGGTTCAGTGTCTTGTCCAAGGACACTTCGACATTTGGGCAGTTGGAGGCAGGATTCAAACCACCAACCCTTCGATCATTGGACGCCCTGCTCTACCAACTGCACCACAGCAGTAGTTAATGTAGCGAGTGTAGACACATAGACAGGAATACAGGAAAAGTGAATTCCCATTAAAATGAAGCAGCCAGTCTTTTTTTTTTTT
>JAPTGZ010000005.1:34609325-34620264 GCA_029814645.1 Fowleria isostigma | reverse complement strand
AATAGAATAGAATAGAATAGAATAGAATAGAATAGAATAGAATAGAATAGAATAGAATAGAATAGAATAGAATATCTACACTACCAGTCAAAAGCTTGGAAACACCTTCTCATTTCAATGACATGAGATGGACCGCAGATGGCCAACAAGTGCTCAACATCACTGGGAACTCCTTCTAAACTGTTGGAAAACATTTCAGGTGACTACCTAATGAAGCTCATCCAGAGAATGCCAAGAATGTGCAAAGCAATAATCAAAGCAAAGGGTGGCTATTTTGAAGAAATATAAAACATGTTTTGACTTATGTCACACTTTTTTTAACTACATAATTCCATATGTGTTCATTCATAGATTTGATGCCTTCAGTGAGAACCTACAATGTAAATATTCTTGAAAATAAAGAAAAAACAGGTGTTTCCAAACTTTTGACTGGTAGTCTATCTATCTATCTATCTATCTATCTATCTATCTATCTATCTATCTATCTATCTATCTATTACATTGTGTCATGGTTCAAATTACCAATCTGTGTGATTCTAACCCCCTGTGTGTGTTCTGATATATTCACAGTGTGTTGCACATCTTTTCCTTTCCTAGGTGACTCTCTGCTGAAGCACAATGGGATGAAGTTCACCACCAAAGACAGGGATAATGACCACTCGGAGAACAACTGCGCCTCCTTCTACCACGGTGCCTGGTGGTACCGCAACTGCCACACCTCCAACCTTAACGGCCAGTACCTGCGCGGTCAGCATACCTCTTACGCCGATGGTATAGAGTGGTCCTCCTGGACTGGATGGCAGTACTCTCTCAAGTTCTCCGAGATGAAGATCCGGCCTACGCGCGACCCGGAGAGTAAATGAGAACGCAGACGGATGGAAGAAGACCGAAGACGGGAAAAAATTTTTTGAAACATTACAAACAAACCACAACTTCTGACAGCTAGATGGAGTTACTTGTCTTGATATTGTTTATTCACTAAAACATACCTCTTTGAGTTGAGCTGACTCTGCAGTTCCCCCTCCTGATGTCTCTCTTCCTTTTTGCTCCTCTTTCTCCATCACTCAGCTACTATTGTCATGCTGGCTATCATTATCCCTCCCCAGGTCCCTTTCTTTGAAAAAAATAATGTTACACTGATGCCCTTTTTTCTTCCTCATCCACTTCACAAAAGCGGCGTAACAGCTCACCAAACCCTTTTTACTGTGGCGCTCGAACCGTCCCCTGCAGAATCGCACACCAGTGATTTCCTTCTGACCTTTCATCTGTGCTGACACGAACAGTCAGATTCTGGTTCAAGTCTCACTGCCCTTTGCTGTATAATATGTGAAAAGAGTGACGGTTTCCACATAAAAAATAATAATAATATCAATAAAATAAAGGGGAGAAACTTTAGTAAAATCCAACCAGAAAATACAAAGCATAGTGAGAAGGGACAGCGCAGCGGTACACCATGTCACATTTATATCCTTGATCTGTGTGAATGAGACCCAGCAGGGCAGTGGCAAGACGTGCGGGGGTGACAAGAGACGGAGAGAATGAAGAAACAATTTGACAAGAGTTAAATTAGTCGAAGAAAGGTGAGCCGAGTGAATCAAAGGGGTTGAGAGGAAGTGGAATAAGAGGAGGTGCATAACAAATGAAAACGAGAAATGAGAAAAAGAAAGAGACACCGGAGGATCTCATTCATCTGACTTTTAGCCATTAGGGAGCATATTGGGCACTTTGTCTGATCTGCCTGCCAGCTGAGTACTGGCCAAATGATGCAGCACTCACAGATGGTAACCCAGCACTTTGTGAGTACGTGCACGCGTGTGTTCATGTGCGTGTGTGTGCGTGCGTGTGTGTGTGTGTGTCTGCGGCAAAGAGAGACAGACAGACAGAGTTCTCTCACACTATCAATTTCCTGTCATGAGTTCAGTAGAGCGAGTCGATCGACTACAGTGTTTAGCACAGTCAGACCAAACATGATGCATGGTTGACATACATTCACTCTCTCCATCTAAATAGTTTACATGCAGTTACAAAGCTCGTAATGTATGTACATGTTAAAGGGAACGCAAAAGGCAACAGAGACTTTTAAAGGGACAACAGTAGGAAAAGAACATTCAGAGACTGTCGAAGTCGAATCCACCTGATCTTATTTTCATGGACATGTTTGCAAGAGATGTCACACTTTTGCTAACAGCCCACGTCCCCGGCCCTCTGGTTCGTCCTGTGTTTTGTCATGTTTCTCCTTTTCCAGGTGATTATCACAGGATTTGTTTGTGTGACACAGTTTCTCTCGTTCCACAAACTGACAGGAAGTTGCTGTAAAATAGGATTTGACGCTCTCAACAACTGTCTTTTTCTTTTGAGTAGGAAATCTACCATGTGTTACGGCAGAAGCAAAATTGCCTAAAGAAAAAAAAAAAAATGACAGAAAAAAATGTTATGAAGAAAAAAAAGAGACAAAGGCAACCTGTGGGAGTAAATAGTGTAATTTAGGTTTCTCGGTCTCTCTCTCTCCTCCCCCTTTTTTTTTTTTTTCCTTTTTTAAGCCGGTGAATCGACTTTTCTTTTTTTCTTTTTTTTTTTAGTTTAACAGAATTTCTTTGGATGTACTAAAAGCTTTAAAAATATCTGTAGATTTTATTGTACAGTGTGTATGACTTTTAGAGCATGTGAAGCTGTTTTCTTACTATGCTAAAACACAAAGAGAACTCAAGCACATGGACTTCAATGAATCCACTGGTTGAAAAATACAGAAATGAGGTGAGATGTATTTCCAGAACTTTTCCCATTTTCTCTATGTGAACTACAGAATGAACTGCTCTGAAGGTCGAATACAAGTGAAAAGAAGGAATGTCATTATCCCTCAAGCACACGCCCCTGCTCAAATCTGCAGCACAAGAATAAATCTTTTTACAGAGGCACAACAACGGGAGAGATACTGAACCTCATGGCACGGGAGCTGCCTTGGCGATCTTTCCGCCATCTTGGTGTTGGAAACTCCTGTTGCGCTGGATGACGGTTCTGAATGTTTACAGTCGACGGTGACAAAACGCGTAGCACCGAGCAGTGTTACTGCTGAACGCCACTGAACAGTTGATATTCTGTCGTCACCGGTGTTGGGAAGGTTCCTCTCGTTGCGTACAGCTTCACAGTAATCTCCTCTCAAAGCACAGACACGTGTTACAAATACTTGTTTAATGTTATAACGGCACAGTGTGTGGGTTATGAGAATGTCAAAGGGTATATAGAATTTAAACGAGTAGAAAATGTATGAAGCCACCGAAAGAACAAAGGAATTTAATTGCGTGTGAGAACGTTTGCAAGTGTGTACTGTATGTGTGCCTGTGAGACCGACTGCGTATGCGTGAGTGCGTGTGCGCATGTGCACATGTGTGTGTCTACAGTGATCTGTGTCTACACATTTATGCACATGCTTCAGTTTGTACATGCCTGTGTGCATGAGCCGGACAAGAGGACTGGAGGCCAAGTGGGTCTCTCTGTGGAATTCTGGAGTAATGCGATGCTTATGTACGACTTGCCTCCCCTGCTATTTGTGTTGATAACAGAGAGATTTACATAATTATAAAGAAGTATTACTTATTGTGATTGTGAACCCATTAGAGTGGACACCACCCTCTGGTACTGTGTTGACCTGCGCTCGTACCCCGAAGCCCTCGAAAAACCCACTCCCAAATCTCTACTCATGTCAACACAAACTTGTGCTCACTGTATATGTTAATGCTATGTTGTGCCCTTGTTATTTAAATGTAAAGACCAGTATTATTTCCCATTTCCCCTCTCCATGTTTTTGTTGAGTGAATGCCTTTATAGTCACTCTCTCTGCTGCAGCTTGCTAAGTCTCCAACGGAAGAGATGATAAAAGAGTGAAATCAGAGGCTCTAATCATTCCCAGTTATCCCTCTCATTACAGTGCATCAGCACCCTCCCAATCGATCCCCCAGGTCCCCAAACCTTCTATCTTTCTTACTGTGTTCCTCCTTAATTGCCTTAGCCTCTGCTGCCAATTCCCCCTCACTCCATAGCGCCTAAACTCCCCTCTCTTCTTTTTCCAGCTTCAAGCTCCCTGCCTCTTTACTGATTTTCACCGTACTCCTGTCCCCGACTCCCAGCCCTCACATTCCTCCAGCCCCAGCGCAGAACTAACCCTGTTTCTTTTTCTTTTATTTTTGGTGAAGTACTATAGATTGTTTTGCTGAATCTTGATACTGTGTTTTAATGTTCTTGTCAACATTTAATAAACATTCACATTTTATAAATGGGGAACACCCTGCAGTGTGTTTTTTTTAGTTTTTGTATTTTTTTTATGTCTTTCTTTTCTGTGCAGCCACGCATGCTAGTAAGGGGCGGTGGTATTTGTACGTTTTAATCTGAAAACGCCAGCATGACCAAGCTAAATAAAAGCAAACAATAAACATTTAGTACTGTCTAGCTGTCAGAAGAAATGCCTGTTCATTATTTGGAACATCAACCACAATAAAGCAATAATGGAAAATGCAGCTCAGTGAGAGAAGCAGACTAAGTAGACACTTAAGGAAAAAATAAATTTTTCAGGTCTTCAGGGTCCACAAAGATGGTTTTAGGCTTATTACTACATTTTCCACTGTAAAATCCTATATAGAAGATGTAAATGGAAATTTGTCAGTTGAAAGAAAAGTTGTATTAGTAACATCATCTTACATAGGGTATTTACTGGACGATTCACACAACTTGTTGAACTTTTGAACTCTATTGCAAACAATATTGTATATTAGTACATATATATCTTGAAACTGTGCACCGCCCTCACAGAGTTTATGGCCCTAAAACTTATATGTACTGATTTTCTTTGACCTACCTTGGGTAGGTTAAAGCACAGCAAAAAACATTTAATTATAAGTGATTTTATTTACTGTGTTTGTGTGAAAATGAAGCAAACCAAAGAACATATATTACCATATGTCAATGAGAAGATTATCAAGAGACACAGCACGTTGTAAAACAGAGGTTAGATGGTGTGAAAACAGTGCATACATAAGCAAATGTGTAATATATATTAGTTTTGACTTGATTAGAAGAAAAAACAGTATTATATAAAAATGTATGCAATTTTTTGAAAAGCAGATAATATAGTAAGTCTACAATTCTTTCAAACAGGTAAAGTCCATTATTAGGAATTCGCAGCAGGTTATTAACCAAACATGACAACAATCAATCCAATATTCAGTGAACTTAAGTAGTGGATATTAATTGGACTGAAAACTTCCCCAGCAGTATTTGTTTGGTGACGCCTGCTGCCTTCAAAACTTCATTACTGCAGCCCAGGGGAGCCCACAATAGACTTGTGAGTAAAAATCTTTTTATAGACTTAATAAGATAAAACATTATTGCATAAATAAATATACCACCAATGCAACAGCAGAGAGAAGTGATAAAAATGGATCCTCACACACAACTAGCTTTCAGTAATTTATTCTCATAGCTGGTTACAGAGACCTCAGTCAGTTATTCTTTTATTTCTCTGCGCACCAGCGAAGCACGGTATTGTTTTCTCTCATCTGTTTGTGTTTGTGGAACCACAGATGCATCAGTCTTTGTGACACTTTTTCATAGGTATATGAACTTAGTGAATATCTAGATGTGATTAGATTTTGGTGCTTGTAACCTAAATAAGAATTAAGACAGAGTTTGTTGTTTGTTTTTTCTGAGGAGGATTTGTGTTCCCCCCGCCCAGTAGTATTGTATTTAAGTCATTAAATTAAACAATTTGCTATAATTATATTATGCTGCTGAAACACAACTGAGTCATCATTAATTCTTTCAGAGTTCTGCAGACGTGACTTTGCATTTGCTCTCCATGTTTGTTACAAAGCAGCTTAAGTAATAACAGGACCACCTCACCAGCATGTTCTATTAACAATCAATAATAATTTGAACTTGAGAGGTTATTAGGTTCAGCCGCTATGTTAGAGTTTGATGCAGCAGATCAATCTCCTAATACAAGTGGGTGGTACTTTTCCTGGAGGACAACTCAAAACATGTAATTAAAGTCCATATATGACTTCTTATCAGTGCTCAGTATTGATATATGTAGCTTATTTAGTGACATAAAAAAATTAGTAAATACATACAATACAACCAATAGTACTAGCTACTAGCTGTGATTGTTTCCATGAGGGTTTTCACAGGATGAGGTTGCTAGCATCATGCCCAACCCTCCTCCTTTCTCATCTGGGCTTGGGACCACCAAAGGCAGATGGTAAGTATGACCAGAAGATCAACACCAATAGCAGCAAAAACAACTGAACCTTCCAAAAGTTCAACCCTGTCTGGAGATCCACCAGCCTCAGTATCCAAACGAAGGTCAATATTTCCAGGAGTACTGCCCTCAGCGTCCGTTTGTAGGGGTCATAATGTGAGAAGATGACTGCCACCATCGAACGAAAGCTGGAAGCATTCTAAACAGGGTGCCTGTGGTGTATTCATAGGATTTTGTGGCCAAACAACATCTCCAATGAAGACTTAAGACCCAAGACAAGGACACACACAAATCTATCTCATGAAAACCAGTTCACTTCCTAAAACAGCCCTTCAATGGACACCCCAGGGGAAGAGGACCAGAGGGAGGCCAAAAGAAACCGAGTATCGTGAGGGACTGACCCTAGAGACAGACCCCAGACCAGCAGCAGACAGAACCAGGTGGAGAGAGGACTAACTGCTTGTACTGTTTGCTGGAGAACATATGGTCTGTTTGTCTGTATGCGCTATGGTGGTCACAATTCAAGCATTATTGATATCAAAACATGACCAAATGATTGTACATACTCTCTAGTTGACTATTATTTTTTCTAGTTTTAGACCAAAGTACAGCTGAGATATAGGCCAAAGTTCAAAAATTGATATTTCACCATAACTTCCATCAAAATCATTGTATCAACTTCAAACCAAAGCCAAATTGTGTATTTTTCTACTCTGCATCAGATGGTATGTGTCATGATGAGATAAGGGTCATGCCCTCATTAGCGCTCTGGGATAAATATCAGGAGGTCAGTAAACAGTTTTCTGAAATTTCAAATGGTTGTAATATTGCCAATATCATCCTATCAAACCAAAATTTAACATGGAAACATCTGTGTGCAACTCATATGCCCAATTTCACAACTCTAGGTTGCATGACTTCTGGTTGCTATGGTGATGTATGTAAAATGTGTTTATTGTTAATAACCTCTGTTCATCGTAGCAATTTCAAACTAATTCTACATTATTAAATATATCTGTTGTCTATTCATTTGTCACATGCATATATATAGATTTTGAGTTATTGATATCTAATGTGACCAGGGCTCAAGCACTTTATTTGTATACCCATCTTGAAAACTAAGGTGGATATCGACTAACTTTGAATTCTCGGCTTATAGAAAGTTGAATATGGTATCGCATTTGGTACCAATTGTGTTGACCTTCAATGACCTTGAAATGTCAAACTCAAGGTCATGATTTTTAAAATACCCAATTTTTTTTTTATCATAACTCCTTATAATTTTGCAAATAGAGAATAATGACTAGTATGTGATAATAAAGCGTGGAAATATAAGCCAATGTTCTCTTTCAAAGGCATCCAGTAAATGCACTGCTTATGGCAGTTTTATTTTATTGTCGGAATTATCAGATTAGATTAGATTAGATTAGATTAGATTAGATTAGATTACATTACATTACATTACATTACATTAGACTTTAATGATCCCACGGTGGGGAAATTCAAAGGGCAGAAACAGAATAAAGTGCAAGAAAAAGTGCATGCATAAAAATAATGCAAAAAAACCCAACAATAATAGTAATTAAAAAAAATATACAGACTATAGTATCTTAAAATAGTTCTATACTAACTGTGTAAAAAAAAAATCAATCCAGTTAGAAATGTGCTTAATGAGATAAACTATTTAATAACGCTAATATTAGTTTGAAAACTGAGAGACACTTCATACCATAAACCACAATGCAACCTGTCACTGATTTAGAACATTTAGAGTGTCTGTAAAAAAGCCAAAGCAGCATGGTGCATTTGATAATTTCCTTGAAAGAGTATGAGTCATGATAAAGAGCTTTGAGTGTTAAAGGAGACATATCGAGGAGGAACGCCAATTCTGTGATCACGCTCTTCAATTCATAGTTCAAAAGACAGCAAATGAAGTCAGGAGCTGAGTAACTCCGTCTGCACAACCACTAGATGCACAAAGCATTCAGGTTTGGTCTTGACATTCTGCACACGCTGTCTGTGTGCCATCTACTCAGTCCCTTCAAAGTGCAGAATTGGCAGTGAACATGCTGTTTGCCTATTTGTGGAGCTGTGTCAAGTTGTTTGAAATAGCGAGTCCCATTGCTCATATAGACAGCAGCAAAGCACGGATGAAACCATATTTAATACACCAGCCTGGCGTACATTTTGCTGTGTAACTTTCCTACACACACAACTCATTTGTCCACTTCCTCTTCACATCTGATCTCATGCCACGGTCATTTAAAGTTGGTTTGATGAGGCTGTTTTTCTTGCTCCTCCATATCGAAGCTTGCAAAAAGCCTTCATGGTGATATGGAAAAACAGCGTACAGAAACCTCTGAGCTCTGGAACATGACTCAAACTGCACTGAGCACTAGATAATTTAAGTAGCGTAAGATGGGGTGGTGTAATTCAATTAAGGGATTCAAGTCACTTAAACATATATTAAATACAGCAAATAAATGCTATTTGGAGAAAAAATGGATTGTGGCATCATTTCTGAAAAGAACAATTCTGCTGTGGAAGCTTATTAAGACTCCTTTGGTTCACCTTTGGCTCACAGCTTTGTCTTAATTAGCATTCCATCCCTGCATTTCTTTTCTGCATACTACCAGCTGGGTGAGCATACAGATTACTATGAGCCATGAGGAAACCAAGTGAACACATGAACGCATGAATGAAAGACAGCGTCGTACTGGGTCAGGTAAAAGCACCAAATAGTTTTGCTAATCTATCAATTAATCACTGCTCGTGTCAGATTCAATCAGCTGTCTTTGTAAACTGACTGATGTTTCTTTTTTTGCACTAATTGTTGCTGTATTTGATGGAAAGTAGAGCGTTACCTCCACCCTGTTACCTTCTGTGTGATGTGCCCGATCCCCTGGCTATGACACTGATAATACAGAAGCGTTGTTGCCCTTGGCTTCAGTCTGTGAACATCCATGGGGGCATTTGCATTTCAGCCTGGCTCTGTCGTCAGCTTGCTGGCTGGGAAACTGAGCGGGCAGCTTTCACTGCAGAGACATGAATGTCAAATGAAACCTCTGTTACCATTTGTTGTTGAAAAAAAAAAAGGGGGGGAGGGGGTTATGTTGGTTTAGCTAAATGCACTATGACTTCCGTTCTTAGTTACAGACAATAGACACATTTTAGATACAAGAACTGATTTTAAAATGTATTTCAGTATCAAAAGTAATTGTCCTGCTGCAAGCAGATGGTTAAGTAACTGGTGTGTTCAAATCTAAAACAAACGTATGGAAATGTGGTGGCTCTGCATATGCCTGTAGATGAAACTCAAATGACTCTGCAGATGCACAGTGAATAGAAAAACCTGAACAGTGTTCCAGAAAAGGAATGGAAAATGTAAAGATGTCAGGTCAACACAACTTAACAATAACACCATCAGGCTGAATGTTTAAAGTCTGTGCCATATGTTTGGTCAGACCTAAAACTAACCCTGGTACAGTGGTAAAGTTATCACTAAATCTTGTTTTTCTTTCTCATGCAGTCAGAATACTTATGACTAAACAATACAATAAATGTTTTACATCACACACAAAGACCTTTATGCTAAGAATATCTGCACCATATATGGATGCCAAATACTGCGTACAGTTGATGAATAATTCATTATTGGTTTGCAGTGTATGTTTTTTTCTGATCAAATCTTATTACAGTAACTTGAGCTTGCTATTAATTTGGTTGCATATGTTATTGCAGGTTATTCTGGAGAACAAATAAATAATTTATAACAAATATAATACCAGCTTGATACAATATCCTGCACTGCCACTTACAATAAAATGAGTGCATTCAAACTTTATACAAATATTTTTTTTGTATTATTTTTGTTTGTAAGGAATATAAATTACAGTGATCATTGTAATACTGTCCGGTGAACTAATGTTCCTTTATTTTTTCTCACAGTTTGTGTGATTAACTGAATTGCCGGCACAATGAATAATGACCACTCGGGCTGTGACGGGGCAATTAGGGGACCTTTGCAAAGAGAACATGCAGAGTTTTTTTGACAAATGACAATTAATAGTTCATGGAACACTTAAGATGTCTAAGGGTGCTGTGTGTGTGTGTGTATTATTGAATGTGCATTTTTATGTGAATTTGACAGGTCTTTGCCTTCCCTGCTGTCTTAGATGGTAAGTTCGCACAATAATCGGAACTAGTCCTGTTTTTGGCTCTTTTATGTACCTTCAGAATGACGTTAATTAAATTCCATTGATCTAATCTCCTCTGTGCATGAAAGTCACTTTTTTCATCCTGCATTTGCGTTATTAGATAAATAGCTTCTATTAGGAGTTATAGCAACGTGAATTCAAACACATCAACCACAGAATGTTCCTCTACATGATGTTTCTCTTTCATATCAGAATAGTTTATTAATCCCAGGAGAAAATTATTGGGTGTTACAATCACTCCAATGAAGTTTATCAAGCAGCAGGAAAGAGTGATCAATTCAACAGAAAAAAAATAAAAAAGAATGAATATATATAAACCTCTAAATATACAAATTTAAATATACATATATATATATATATATATAGCTTTGATTAGCTATATATGTACATATATATGTTCATTCATTCATTTTCCTAACCCGCTTAATCCTCATTAGGGTCACGGGGGTCGCATGGAGCCTATCCCAGCCAC
>JAPTGZ010000005.1:34401669-34418603 GCA_029814645.1 Fowleria isostigma | reverse complement strand
AACATTTTTTTCTTGTATTTTTTATATACACTCTTGGATTTTTTTTTTTTTTTTTTTGCCACTTATGGGCAAGGAACCAAATATGGTAACTTAACCAACTTGGATTTTCTACATGACAATAAAAAAATTTTTAGGTCCCCCAATAATACCTTATAGTTGAAATGTTGAATTTCAGAGTATTTCTGAGTATCCTATAAAGGGTTAACCCTGACACAGGTTTGGATCCACAGACATGTGATTTAAGGTTGTTATGTCTGCGATCTCCGCAGATTGAAAATCCATCTTAGTGATAAAGAGCTTCCCTCTAAAGACAACCTTAACATTTTCACAGCCGTTTTAGAGCCTCCACATCCTCTCTGTTACATAAATGAGGTGATAAATTGGCCGAGCCCAGCCTCTTACACAGGAGTTAAGATTGATTATGACTCTATTATCAGCTCCTCTTAAGGAAACCTGAATATCTGATAAGAGATTACAGACACATATATTTTGATAATGGGAGTATTATATTTTGATTTCTTTAATTTGTCATGGGCATGTCTATGTAAAGTATACAATGGATTTTCCTTTATGAATTTTTATGGGGAAGTAATTGCTTATATTATATTGTAATTTTAAAATTCAAAATCATGTGTGATTAAATCCCATAATAAACTGTATTTCTGTAATGGCTATAAAATTCTAAACAATGCCTTTATTTTTTAGTCTAATCTACGTGTTTCTTTGCAATGGTTGTATTTTTATAATGATGTCTTGACACTTGATCTGTGGTTGATTCGTATTTTGATTTTTGGTGTATCATCAGTTAAATGATAGGAGGATAATTAATGAAGTTACTAGAGCATTGACCCATGGGGATCCACAGGTTCTAGGTGGGGCAGTTTTTATGCTGTTGTCTATTCGTGGATGTTATACTGTATTGTCCAGTAGTCACTGCCAAAGCAATCTGTGTAAAAGCAACATGACTGTATATGAATATATACATGGATATAAAGAAATGGTCTTAAAACAATATAGAGATGAAGGGCTATGAAGGTCATGTGTATTTTCTTTTTTTCCCTCCTTTTGTGTGTGTTTTGTTTTGTTTCTTGCTTTTCTCTTGGTTTTACTTTATTCATTGACATTATTTACTAACATGCATTTTTGCATTTTGTGCTTAGTCAAAATTTATTCTGTTATGTGCAGGATTTTTTGAATTAATTATGGGATCTGGCATCAAAATTTAGGGTAGTTAGAAGAATGGGGTAAGAGGCGGGAGTATATAAGTTAAACATCCCGCTCCTTTTCAAGTGTTTTCTTTTCTTTATATAAATATTTTTTTGTTTTTTTTTAAGTTATATTTAAAAATAAATTAATGACGTGAAATGACTGTATTAAATTGTGCATGTTTTTTCTACTTTCAGGGCAGAGAATTCTTCACCATAAGAGCAACATCCTGGAAACAGTGGTGCTTATCAACCCTTCAGATGAGGCAGTCAGCACAGAGGTAAATGAACCATTATGTTTGACAATCTATAATTTTCTTACAACCTCTTCATTTTTTTAAATTTCTAAAACTCTGCATTAGTGAGAGATGACAGCTTATAGGATCAGTGATGTAAAAAAAAAAAATGCATGTGTACAAAGCAATTACAATATGAAAAGGATTACTATTCAGCTCTGTCCCTTCATCATGTCTGGCCAATTATTCATGCTTGTCAAACATGCCAGTTGCTGGAATAAATAACCAAAGCAAGCTCAAACAACGAGAGTAATTCCTCTCATTTACTGCTTTCTACATACATGATAGGAAAAAGACATAACATACTCAAAAGCAGAGAGACTAGGTTTTTTTTTCCTTCTGTTTCTGCTCCTTCTTTACTGGCGTTTTTCCCCCTTTGTCTGCAGTCAAACTGTGCATTAGTAATATCTCAAAGCACAACAGGACTGACCGGGCCACAAGCCCAGAACAGCTGATGTTGCTGAAGTAGGAAAAAAAAGACTAAGTAAAGGAGAGAGGCAGAGAGAAAGAGGGGTGAAAGGAAATGTAGCAGAGAGCATGGCAACGGCACAACTCAGCTAATTAACTAATGGATCGAGTGACGTAAAACTGGCGATATTTCAGATACGCTAATTCGTTAAGCTGATTTCTACAACAGCAAAGCTTTGTATTGTCTCTAAAGCCAGTAATGTTATTAGCATTTTGCGTTTTTTTTGTTTTAATCGTTTTGGCATTTGCACTAAATTAATTGCTTTTTTTGATTTTACATAAAAAATGTTAATCAACTTTCACATTTAGTTGATCTATTTTGGTATTGATTTACAATCACACAAAATGGCTTCATCCATTTGTTTTACTGTCCAGGTTCGTTTGATGATCTCAGACACTGCTAGACACAAGCTGCTTGTTCTCTCAGGCCAATGTTCTGAAAACACAGGAGAGCTCATTCTTCAATCAGGATCATTCTCTTTCTTCAACTTCATTGACATTTTCACTGACCAAGAGGTAAGCTAACACAGGGAATCTTTTTTGTGACCCTATAATATACTGCATGGGAAGTAAAGGCAAAGAGGTGTTGAAGGTTGATGAAGACCAACTATTATTTAATATTAAATAAAATGATTGTTGGTCTCCAAAAAGCCCAAAAACAGACATTGTAACAAAATGATCTGATTTTCTTAAACTATTCATTCTATTACTCACATTAATATGTTAAAACTTAAGGCCACTTTTTTTCCCCTCATGTTTAGATTGGTGAATTGCTCAGTACCATTCATCCAGCAAACAAAGCCAACCTTACTCTGTCCTGCCCTGAACAAGGCGACTGGAAAAACTCCAACCTGGACAAACACAATCTGCAAGACTTCATTAACATGAAACTGAACTCCGCTCTCATTCTTCCTGAAATGGAGGGCCTCTCAGAGTTCACAGAGTACCTATCTGAATCAGTAGAGATCCCCTCACCTTTTGACATGCTAGAGCCACCAACCTCCGGTGGATTCCTCAAACTCTCCAAACCATGCTGCTACATTTTCCCTGGTGGTCACGGTGACTCTGCTCTCTTTGCTGTAAATGGTTTCAATATGCTCATAAATGGTGGCTCAGACAGGAGGTCATGCTTCTGGAAGCTGGTAAGACATCTGGACAGGGTGGACTCCATTCTGCTCACGCATATTGGTGATGATAACCTGCCAGGAATCAATAGCATGCTGCAGCGAAAGATTGCAGAGCTTGAAGAGGAACAGTCACAGGGATCCACAGCCAACAGTGATTGGGTGAAAAACATGATTTCACCAGATATTGGTGTTGCTTTTGTGAATCTTCCTGAAAACCTGGACATTCCTGAACCTAATTTCAGAGTGCGGAGGAACATTGAGGAGGCAGCGATCACACAGCAGTTTCTCACAAAGCTCAATTTAAGGATAGAGCCTTTACAAAGGCCTGTTGGAAACACCATAGAACCAATCACTCTTTTTCAGAAAATGGGTGTGGGAAAGCTTGAGATGTATGTGCTTAATCCATCAAAGAACAGCAAGGAGATGCAATACTTTATAAAGCAGTGGACAGGGAGTGAAAAAGACACTGCTTCCATCCTGTTACCAAATGGAAAAGAATCAGAGTACCCTGTTTCCTATTTGACTTCAATTTCTTCACTCATTGTGTGGCACCCTGCAAACCCCTCAGAAAAGGTTGTGCGTGTTCTCTTCCCTGGAAATGCCACCCAGCATCATATCTTTGAGGGCTTAGAAAAGCTTAAACACTTGGACTTCTTGAAGCAGCCAGTTGTCACTCAAAAGGCAATGGCTTCTAATATGCCATCAACACCAACATTAAAGCAAGCCAAAATGAAGCACAGAACAGACAGCAAAGAGAGCCTAAAGTCTACTCCAAAGCCATCACCAAGTAAGAACATCAGAAAGGAGTCAAAGGAGGAAGCACCAGAAAAGGCCAAAGCAGATGCAGAATCATCTCATGAAAAAACACAAAAGACAGAGAAAAAAGAAAAGGCTCCACTAAGAAAAGAAAAGGCAAAGACTTCAGAGAAAGAATCAAAAACAAAGGTAGAGCAGAGAGCTCAAAATGAAACTCCAGAAAAAAAGAAGCCTGAAATAAAGTCCAAAACTGAAAAGGAAAAGATTGTTAAGAAGGAAACAAAAAAGACTTGGGAAAAGAAAAGGGAGGTGAAAGTCACAAAGAAAGATGACACACCAAAGCAAGAAAGTAAAAAAGATGAAAAAGTAAAGAAAGAAGAAGTGAAGAAAGATATTAAAAAAGATGCAAAAAAAGATTCCCCCATGAAGGAGAAGAAGGAAGACAAGAAAGAGCAAAAGAAAGATGTGAAAAGGCCCTCCAAAGAAATTAAAAAGACAGCAGTTGGAGGTGAGGAGAGGAGTGTGGCATCAAAACCAAAACCTCTGAAAAATGATACCTCAAAAAAAGATGGTGGAGTCTCAAAGTTAAAGGACAAAGGAAAGTCAAAGGTGACAAAGAAGGAGACTAAAGTGGATAGTAGTACACTTGTAGCTAGTGTAGCAGCAGCTGCAGTTGCTGTTGCGGTTGCAGAAGATCCAGAGGAAGAGAGATCTCTGATGTCATCACCAGAGGACCTCACTAAAGACTTTGAGGATCTGAGAGCAGAGGAGTTGGTGGATGATGATGACGCAACTGTACAACAACATAAGGAGGAGGAAACTGTGGTGACCCAAAATGAAGAAATAATCCAAACTAAAGAGTCACCAGAGGCATTAGAATCTGTGGATGAAGGTATTACCACAACAGAAGTTGAAGGTGACAGTGGTGTGACTCCAGATGAACAGGTTATTAAGGGGAAACTCAATGGCAGTGTTAGTGAGAAATTTGAAGATGAGGGAACTGTTATGGAGGAGACATCTGAGGGAGGGGATTATGAAGAGAAAGGTGAGACAGAAGAAGTTTATGAACCACAAAGGGCAGAAACAGACAAACTCATGTTTACTCCCCCTGAAGATGAAGTCAAACCAAGGAATACCATTGAGGACAATGAGGATGTGACTAATAGAAATGTAGAAGTCCACCATGTTGAAAAAGAACCAGAAAAACAGAGTCTGTATGTATCAGCTTTGCCTAAAGTATCTTCACCTGTTTCTCCAGCTGCATCTATCCATGATGAAATGCTTCCAATTGGCTTTGAAAGCTCAACAGCCTCAGATGATGAAAACAGAGATGAACCACCAGAAGATTACACTGTCACCTCTGGCCACACTCAGTCCACCATTGAAATCTCTAGTGTACCTACTCCCATGGATGAAATGTCAACTCCTAAAGACATTATGAGTGATGAAACCACCAATGATGAGACTGAATCTCCCTCACAGGATGTTGGTAAGCTTGCAACATCTACATCTGAAGAGTTTGATAGGAAGAAGCTCTCACCACTTCAGGATATCCCTAAATCAGATCACTCGAAGAGCGATGCCACAGAAGGCCATGATTATAATGCCTCTGCTTCAACAATATCTCCTCCTTCATTATTGGAAGAGGATAAATTCTGTAAGGAATTTCCTTCTGAAGTAAAATCAGAAGGCTTTACAACTTTGCAAGAATCAAGTGAGAAGTACAATGAAGACCCAGCAAGACTTAGTTCCACTTCCTCAATGTCACCTCTTGTGCGTTCTCCTTCAGTGGACCGCAAGGAACAGTTTGATTCTCCATCACTTTTTGCTGCCCCAATAGAACTATCTACCACACTGACAGGTTCCACCAGAGCAACAGCTGATTCCTCTATCAGCCCAGATGACAAGACATTGGAAGGAGCAAACTCACCCCAATCATCTGGTCACACACCTTACTATCAGTCTCCAGTGGAAGAAAAAGCAGGACCTCTTCCACCTGTACCAGAGGTAAAAGCGGAGGGTCCAGTAATTGTGGAGGTTACAAGTGACAAAGAGGACTCCAACAGAGTTACCCCAGAGCCTGATTATCCAGAGCTAGAGAGTTCATTCACCATAGAGAAGGAAATATTTCCACCAAAAAGTCCTCCTCCAACTGGACTTGATTCCCCAACAAAGAAAGATCAGCTGCCATTTGATGTGGATCAAAAGAAAGCCAGAGAAAACAGCAATCCTGTCTCTTCCTCTGCACCATTAACCAAACATGAGCCAGACACTAATCCTTTCACAACCTTTAAAGAAGAGAGTAAAATGTCCATTTCAGAAGGTACAACATCAGACAAGTCGGGCACCCCTCTGGAGGAGGTGGTAGCAGAAGACACATTTTCACATCTGGCTTCGGCATCCACTGCCTCACTGGCCACCAGCTCCTTGCCAGAGCCGACGACTGACTCTCCCTCCCTTCATGCTGAAGTAGGATCTCCTCATTCAACAGAGGTAGATGACTCCCTGTCGGTTTCTGTGGTTCAGACTCCGACTACCTTCCACGAGGCTGAAGGATCCCCATCTAAGGAAGATAGCCCTAGACCAATGTCTATTTCCCCAGATATCTCACCAAAGACAAAAAGCAGAACACAGATGCAGGACACAAGATCCCCAGAGCACTCCACCATGTCAATAGAATTTGGCCAGGAGTCACCTGATCACTCCTTAGCCCTGGATTTTAGCAGGCAGTCTCCAGAACATCCATCTGCTGGAGGAAGTTCACGTGCTACAGAAAATGGCCCCACTGAGGTTGACTACAGTCCATCTGATGGAAATGATACAAAACCATCTGGAGAGCCCAGTTCTGCTGTAGAGAAACCTTTGCTTTTTGAAGAGAGTGATGCCGTTCGTGCTACTTCTGCAACACCTTCTGATGCATCTCAGTCCACTCCCTCTGTTACCACCCCCTGCCAGATGGCAGAGATGCCACGTGGTGTGTCTGAGCAGACAGATAAATCTCCAATTACACCAAAAGCAGCCTCCCTTAACCAGTCTCCTCTTTCCACTGAACCATACCCAGTGTTAGGAGATCCTCTAGCCAAAGAGAGCCGCAGCCCGATTTCACCATCTGCGGAGAGCACTGGTAATAAATCAGACTCAGAGGAGAAAAATGATAAGTCACCCTCACCTCCCAAAGCTTCTTCTCCATCATCTTCATTTACTTATTCTAAAGAAGAGCAACTTTCTCCCATAAAAAACACTAATCCCTTTAAATGTGATGAATCAAACATTGATAAAAAGTCACCTGTTAGCCCCAAAGTTCCTTCCCCTACAAGTCTACCTCTCTTTTCCGAAGCATGTTCATTCACATCTCCCTGTGGCTCCAGGGACCCAGATTTCAACAAGAAGAGCCCCTGTGCTCCATCTAAAACAGATGTTGACCTCTGCCTAGTCTCTTCATGTGAGTACCGTCACCCCAAGACAGAACTCTCTCCCTCCTTTATTAACCCTAACCCTCTGGAATACTTCATAAGTGAAGAGAGAAACTTGGATGAGGAGAAGCCTCTGGCCAAGTCAGGAGGAGACCCACCACCTCCAGGAAGTAGGCTCTCTTCCAAGCAATGTGAAGAGACTCCACCTACATCTATTAGTGAGTCTGCCCCCTCCCAGACAGATTCAGATGTTCCACCAGGTACAGAGGAATGTCCCTCCATCACAGCAGACGCCAACATTGATTCTGAAGATGATTCAGAGACATTGCCGACTGACAGAACCCTCACCTACAGACATGCCGATCCTCCTCCAATGGCACTCAGGGACTCTGCTCCATCATCTGGTCACCATGATGTTTGTATGGTGGACCCCGAAGCCCTCAAGGCTGAAGAAAACCTCAACAATGCTAATACAGATGGAGGAGAAAAGACCAAGAAGAAAAAACTTTCAAAAAAGTCATCGTCACCAGCTAGGAAAGGTGTTCTGTCAAAGGTCAAGGACTCAAAGACTGCCTCACCAAAGAAAGGTGTAGGAGAAGGAAAAGATGCCAAAAATGCAACCAATACCTCTGCATCCAGAGGTGTGAAAAATGCCACATCAGGTTAGTATTCCCTCATCAGTCATATACATTTGTTACCACAAAGTAATGCAGTTTGAAAAGTCACCTAAAATAATGGTTGGTTTTGTCCTTTCCCAGGTACTGGTACTGGAAAGGCAGCAGGTGGAGCAACTCTGCCCAACTGTCCTCCCATGTATATGGATTTGGTTTACATCCCAAATCATTGCAGTGCCAAAAATGTGGATGCAGAATTTTTTAAGCGTGTGCGGTCATCTTACTATGTTGTCAGTGGGAATGACCAGACAGCTCAGGAGCCCAGTAAGGCAGTCCTTGATGCTCTGCTGGAGGGAAAAGCCCAGTGGGGAAACAATATGCAGGTAAAATTATAACTACACATATGAAACAAGAAAGAACAAAAATCGATTTACTACTCCTTTATACTTGTGTGATGCTTGAGAATCTTCCTTCATCTCTTGTGCAGGTCACTCTTATTCCAACCCATGACACTGATGTGATGAGGGAGTGGTACCAGGAGACCCATGACAAGCAGCAAGAACTGAACATTATGGTGCTGGCCAGCAGCAGCACTGTCGTCATGCAGGATGAGTCTTTCCCAGCATGTAAGATAGAGATGTAAACCCAGTGAAAAAGAGATCTGTCTATCAGTATGCCAAGAAAGCAGTAAGAAAGAATATTATTCTAGATAGGAGACAAACTCATGTAGCATTAACCCTAAGCATATACTTATTCACATATGCTAAAATCACATTTTGTGTCCTAGTTCACAAAATGAAATATTTGCAAAAAACTTACACTAACACTTATAAAAGGGAGCTCATGGGAGGTCCATGTAAGGGATTCTTCAGAATGAGCTGTGACTTGGAAAAGAAAACAAAATTTGATTGCCAAATCTGAAGTAGTGTTAATGGATTTTGGTATGGAGATAGATTGAAAACTAAAGTTAATAAATTTATCTTGCATCCATCCCTCAAGATCTTGTACCTAACCTTAATGGCTGTCCAGTAAAATAAACCTAATCATGTACTATGACATTGCTGAATACTGGCTGTTATTCACACCAAAGGATAAGAAACAGCATGTTTTCTGTTATTGCCTTAGGGAGTCAAAATGAATGTATAAGACCAGAAGCAATTGACAGACAGCAAAAGAGTGGGCAGGTGACACTCCACACCAGATGTTAACCCCAAATAGGACTGTTAAATGGTTACTCAGCTGAAAGGAAAATTTAAAAAACCACTTGAAGGGATATTCAACACTGATTAGCATCAATATAACATGACTTCATACTCATCGCAGGCAAAACAAAGGGCACCCACTAATGTGAAATTGTTTGGGTTTTATTTATTTTTTAAATGACTTCTAAAAAGTATGTCTGTTTTTTTAGTTTTCTGGTTGTTTTTTGTTACTGCTTATGTATGAGTACTTATTTTACTCATTTATTATTTCATAGCCTTTTTACTGTGCAACTGGAAATTTCATCTGAATGCTCTCCCTTGCCTTTTTCACCTCTGTAAAGTCATACCACTTAGTAGAATCTCTCTATTCAAGGACTGCCTTTTATTTTAGAATGTCTCTGTTTTATTCGCAGATTGTAAGTTATTTCAATGAGAGAGTCAGATCTTACTTCTAATGCCTCTTTTGGTTTAGTTATTGAGCTATGGGGGAGCTAGCCTTTTCCCATTTTTAAGCTGGTCAAGCAGGATATTTTCATAAACTTTAAAATGTCTTGTTTTTCTAAAGCATTGTACTATAATTATAAATAGTTTTGTGGCCGGGTGAGTGGCTGGAGAACTTGTGCATGAGTTAAGATACATTAGGATTTGTTCTTTTTTTAATGCTAATTTTGCTCAGACTTGCATTAAGAACAACAGGGCTATATGGGCTATATTATGAAATGTATGGAGCATTTTTATGATTTTTGCAAGCTGCCATGACGATCTTGTACACTACAGTAACCCCAGTGGTTGCCATGGCATTGTATCAGCAAAACTTGATTGTGGGTGCATTACAGTTTAATTCCTTAGGATGGTTTGAGCATTGCTCCTCTTCAGCCGGGATGCCACAGTATCCCGATGAAGGGTGATCTTCAGAGAGACAGCACACAGTGGAGTGTGAGTGACGTGTGTGTTTTAGATGAAAGTATGTAAGACAAAAACTTGACACTTTAAACACTAACATGACACAAATTAACAGTGCAGTGGCTATACACGACAGGCCATTTTCTGGAGAAACCTTTAACCAATCACATCTCAGTGGCTTACAGGCTTTGAAACATGGGTCAACTTCTTCAACAAAGACACCAGATCTTTCTTTACTGATGTCAGGTGATAACATTGTACACCAGATTTCCTCTAGGGGACTTCAAACAACACCACGACCATACTGTCAATCAACAACAAACCTTCAGACTCCGAACAGACATCTTTCTGGAACTGACATCTTTTTTTTCTGTCTTTCTCTACACCTGCTCTTTCTCTTCCACTCTCTGTCTATTTAACTCTGCCTTTTTCTTCTTATCTTTCTCTCGGGAGATCTTTAATAATGTTTGTCTGCAGATGTGTGGTATATTTGTCTTGTGATCTTGCATCCTTTTTGCCCCCCCACCCCACCCCAACTCATATGTAACCTATAGCAATTAGTTTCAAGTGAAAGTATTCCTTAGTGCTTTCTGATGTTTGTGTGCAATATTTCCTTCGAACCATATGGCAAAACTGACGTATACGGGGAACCACTACTAAACAGCAAACATTCAAGAACAACCACAATAAAAATCTGTTGTGAAAAAGCCCAACTGCGTCTGTCATTTGTTAAAGTCTAGGAATGCTCTGTTATCTATTTGAAGCAGCGGTTGCATGAGTTAAAACAGTAACTGTGTTTTCATTGTTGCTTCTGGTTGGTTGCTTTGTATCATAATTAGCAGGTTCATTTACTGTAGTTTAGTTTAGAGCTCTATCTCTGTGTGAAGTACAAGGATGTGGCTGCAGTTACTAATCTTCAGAGTGAGTCATCCCTATCTGTTATAATGATAGAGAGCAGAAAACGGCTGACAAGTTAATGTCCTGTGCACACGGATGATTTGCTGTAACTGACAATGTGACTAAGGGGTAGTCATTTCTTAGGGCTTCCTTGTTGACAAGTGTCCCTGCAATCCTGACAGTATGGACCACAGATATATTCACTTTGACAAGGGCCACTGGACTGGCTAGAACAGCAAGTAGTCAAAAGTAAAGCATTCCTACCAACATAAAACATTTGAAAATACTGTAGAAAATACAGTGTATACAGGGGAAAGCACTAACTGTCACAGTAGCCATGGTTATTTGTCTTGACTCATCCTGATTCGGTCAATTCTATCATATCTCACCAGGTAAACTGAGTATTTTCCCAATATACTGTATGTTCATGTAGTGCAGTGTTTCTCAAACTCTGGGGTGGGCTCTCCAGGGGTGACGTGAAGGCTTGCCAGGGGCTGTTTTTTTTTTTTTTTTTTCAGGTTAGAACTTGCAGAAGGTAGGATCAAATGTTTTAATGTTAGAGCAAGCACCCTGTACTCATTTTAGGGACATTCAACAAACCAATCTACTGCCATGTTGATCTGTCACTCGACTAGACAAAGAGTTTAGGTTTGGAAAATTGACAAGGATTGGACTGGGAAAGAAACTTATGACATGTTTCTGTTTTTGCACAGTTTGTACAGTTTGCACTTTAATGTTCTGAGATGTGACATGTGAACGGGCTCATTGGGCACTGATATTGTTAAAATGTTCATCTTTGTTACCACAATTTGTTCATTGTTCTAAAAAAAAGTAACTGTATTCTGATAGTTGTAGATAATTGCGTATTTCCTGGTTTAATTTGGAAAAATATTTTCACAGGGAGTAGTCTGGTTCAGTTTATTTGTATTAATCAAGCCAAAAATCCAAGTTATTTTTTAATTTACACAACAAATTATTCAAGGAAAAGCAAAAAGTATTGTTACAATATTAGATGTTTCTTTCAATACAAGTTCGAATTGCATTACTGTTACTTTGTTGTTTGGGTTGTGGGAGGGCCTGGAGATTTTTTTGTCCTCCATACGGGAGCCCGACAGAAAAAGATTGAGAGCAATTGATCTAATGAATGAGTAACCTGTAGGTCTATAGCGCCACATGTAGCTCTTTAGTGCATGTTCAGTGGCCCCTGTGGCTTTGTCCAAGAACAGAAGTCACAAATTATATGCAGTGTCCTTACATTTATCTATTAAATCATAGTAAGTAGTATTTAAAAAATGCTTTATTTTGAGCTATTTTACTTCCTCATAATTGAAAAAATTTTCTTAAAATAATGTGATCTCCTATGACAAGGCAAAGCACTGGATGCAAGGCAGTTCAGATGAGAGGCCAAAGATGTGAAATGAACATACTATCAACAAGTTCAGTTTAAGCTTAAATAGACTATACAGCTAATCAAAAATAACCATTTAACATTTGGTCAGCTAAAATGTGCAATCATATGTCATCTGCTCAGACTTACTGTGTGGTTCCAGACAGATATTATATTCTCTTTCTGCTAAAAAATGGCTCTTTAGACAGTAAAGGTTTCCAGTACCTGATTTGGGAGAAAACTTATGAAAAAGTGCTTTGGGAAAGCACCACTGCAATAAGACAGAAATATAATCATGGAAAAAAATTAGCAGATCACTCTTGTTTTCTTCAATGTCATGTTCATTTTAATGCCTGGTACAACTAAAGGTACATTTGTTTGGACAAATAAAATGATAACAGCAAAAATAGCTCATAAGAGTTTACTTGGGTTTTCTTGATAATAACCAAAATCATAATAGTTCTTATGTCAATAGCTATGGAACTGTGCTGACAAAATCAGTGCTTTTAGACATTCCATTGTTTTTTTTCTGTCTTTTTTAATCACATGATACACACAGGAGTTAAAACTTGATTGCATAACCACTGTTTTTGATGGTCCAATCATTTTTTTCCGTGACTGTAAGTCATCATTGCAGTTTGAAGCATAGGAGGTTTTTCATTCCAAACACATATCTCAATACTGACATTGTAATCTACAGTGAATCGTCGCATCCCTACAAGTTATGATGTTTAGTTTTTGTATGTTTCATGTACTGAAGTAGGTCACACATATAGTGGTATTGAAAAAAAATGCGATGCTTATGTCAAATAGGTGAAGTCTGATTTTTAAAATCACTTTTTTAAATAAAAAAAGAAATCATATTTACCTGACTGCTCTTATTGAAACAGGCCACATGCAGTGAGTGAATGTAGAAAAATAAGGACACAATAATTTGGCACGCATCACATTGTAATTGAATCGAAATGGCCGGTTGCTGCTACTAATGCTGAAAATAAATTAGCAGGCAGAAATTTGGAAAATCTAAAAATATTAAATCAGATATTAAAAATGTGAGAAGGATGTATGGATTGTAATAATGAAATCCTCCAGTACAATAAACAGCTCCTAATCTGAGAATACTGACTGAAAAAGAAGGAAAAGAGTGATAGAGAATATATAGAAATGTCTCCACGGATCAACAGACCTTTAGTTGTTTAGCCGGACGTCTTTAATCCATATCTTTGATGGATCTGAGAAAGTGAACTCTGAGCTTTCCAACCACTAACATAAAAGCACATTTTCCATCAATGTATCCCTACTCATGAATTCACTGGTGTTTACAATTTAGGAAAAAGGAGTGAATGGAAACACAAGTCATGGAAGGTAACCCATCTAATCAAACTTCAAGGACAGAGACCGACACACTAATCAGAACCAGCTGGGGGTTTTTTCTGTGCCAAAACTGCTTCAGTGGGGACATTTATTAATGACGATGGGACACCCCAGGCACTTTCCAAACCAAATGGAAGTGCACATAGGGATAAATCAAGGGAGATATAAAAGTGACTATCTGTTGGCAGAACCTGGCTGCTTGTCAAGGGAAATTAGAGTCTGGCTGTTTAAACAGACCCCTAACTCCATTATACAAGCAGTGCTATATCTCCCTGCTCAGGCATTATTTTGGCAGCTTCAAATGTGCTGCCACCACACTTAACTCCCATCCTGGATCTATGGCCTGATGAGCCACATGTAGCAAGAAGTGCTTTTAAATTCATCTGAATAGAGCACACATACAGAAAGAGAGAGAAACAAACCCACAGAGACACGCACACCTTGCAGGAAACGATAAATTATCCAAGACCATGCCTGATTGGCTGAGCAAGCAATCTCAGCTGGATGGGCTGAGATCCTGTTGCCAGGCAACAGTGGGGAACCTCCCTGTCCTCGCCCTGTTTTCTTTGAGAGGAAAAAAAAAAAAAAAGTCTGTCTATCTTTGGAATAACTTTAACAAGCACCTCATTGCAATCAATTTTAGATGACATGTTCTAAACTTGCATCTAAAAATGGAGGTTGCTTTTTGCTGTGTAGCAGTAAAATTTATACATCACAATCACAGAGAAAACTTTACACTAAAAAAACAAATAAACAAAATTAGTCCTATTTCAGATGTGGTGTCTTCTATTTCAAAAAGTCAGTTTTCAAATGTACGTCTGACCTCAGCGGTGAAGATAGAGCTGTAAGTCCTTGGTTATGTAATGCTGTCAGTGTGTAGACGAGCCAGTGTGAGTTTGATCACCACTGAGGTCTCCCATAAACAAGCAGAGGAATGAAGGAAATAATATAACAGAGCTGTAATATATACTCAGTTATGAGAACAGAAAACCCATTTTGGTAACTCAAAAGCAAATTTAACACACTATTCTGATGACCACAAGAAAAATTATCACTATTAAATGGCTGAAAAAAAAAAAAAACCCTACGATTGTTCAGTGGCTACAAAATTTCAAACGTGCATATGATGAGGTGTTTAACTGTCCAGTTACAAATAAAAGCCCTTACTTTTCAAAGGAGATGGGCTCCAGTGGTTGATTACCTCAGGTAGGTTTATTTTTTGTTTGTTTTATTTTTTCTCCTCTTCTCCTCATCTTGATGTTGTGATTTTATATGTAGGTATGATAGGAATGTTAGTTTACACAACTGTCTTTACGCTGTAACCCCGAGGGTGTGCATTTGTGTATATGGAAGATGTATGCATGAAAGGCTGCATTTTGTTTTGTGTTTTTTTCTTCTTCTCCTACATTTCTTTTTCTATTGTAATATTTAATGCATGTACATTGTGTATGGTGAGGGCTGCTCTCAAGGTATTCTTGTGTGTGTTGTTAATTGCCTTGTCTTTTGTTGATAATGGCAATAAAGTTAAAAAAAAAAAATCACTGAATTATATTTTAACTAATAGTAAGATATACAACAGTAACAGGGCCCAAAGTGAATGTACATATGTTTAAGTCAATACACTTTACCCCTTCAGTTCATTTCATTTTCTTGAAAAGAATTCAACTGCATTTGTTGAGATAATATCATCATGTAAGGTCCTAACAGCTCAATTCCACAGTTTTATTTTTATTTGCAGTGTAATTTTTTTTCATTTTGCCTCTCAGGCTATATATCCCACCAATAAATTATATATTCTAAGCTTCTATTTTTCAGTGAATAGACTCTGTGCACCAGCTCCATTACATACTTCCAATCTCGACGGTGATGTCAAGTCAGTTTCTGATTAACTTCCTGCTCCAGTCACACCAGCAGGGAAATGAATGGACAGAAAAACTCAAGTGCTTCAAGTGTCAGAAGAAGGAGTAAATCTAATATAAGGGATATTTTTAAGTTGCAGAGAATGGTGGGTGGATGCAGTGAACATCGCTGTGTGTCACTTTACACCAGATCCAATCTCTATTACACAGACTCCTTAAACCCAGTGAAACAGAATGACAGCAGTGGTTCTGGTATGGTACAATACCCTTGCCCATCGGTTTATACTTCTGTCATCATTTATAATTCTGGACCCAATTTGTATCAAATTTAAGGGCATTTCTGTCAGCCAGGAGTGGGAGGAGGTTGAAGTGTGTTTTTCATCCCATCTTCATTGTCATTCTGCTTTATTCTGGCATAATTTCACCCCAAATGAGTGTCATAGCAATCTAGTAATTTGAGTAAATCTAATACAATGGATACTTTTAATAGCAAAATAAGCTCCCATTGCATTCCTAATGACCCCATCCTTGAAACAGGGTGGATACATAAAATACGAAGGATGGGGTTTGTTGTTACTCAGCACAAAAGGCATTGTGAGGGTTGCCCCTCCCACACACTGACTTTGAAGCTGCCTGCTGGGGCGTGGCCTCAGCCCTGCCCTCAAATAAGAACAGGAGAGCCTCCATTGTGTTACTTTAAAATGTATTGATTTGTTTTATTCGGTTTGCTAATTCATTTCAATTTCCACTAATTATTTACATACTGATTATATAACTATTTATTTAGTTTATTTAATTGTTGTCTAGTGTCAGTTGATTTAGTCTAGTTTCCCCCTGTGTGTCTTAACTCTTTCCCCCTTGGCTGCCTACTAGGAACAACTTAAATATATGTTATTAGTTCTACCCATAGAACATTTTATTTTTCTGGTGTGTTGTTTCTTTTGGGAAAAACCATTGAAAATGTATTACTATTAAAATGTTTAATTAAAAAAACAATAATGTTAATAAAACATATATAAAAAATATAACAAAAATAAAACCAAATAATAAAATAAAAATTTGAAACAATTAAAAACTTTTTAAAATTAAAAAATGGAGAACAAATTTTAAAAAATTGAAAAATAAAGAAAAAATAAAGAAATGAAGAAAGAAAATAAAGAAAATTGATAATTTAATCCTATTGGTTGTCTTAGTATGGGTTGTGGTTACCTCCACCTATCACAACTTCTGTTACATTTGAAAAAACCTGTTCTAATGGTCATCAAATCATGTCTTTAGTGAAATAACAAAGGTGTCAAAAAAAAACCATCATTAAGTAGGGGTGAGTATTGGCAAGAACCTCACGATACGATACGTATCACGATACGATATTATCACGATATATCGCGATATCACGATACTGCGATATATTGCGATATTTTACAGTTAACCAA
>JAPTGZ010000005.1:34286423-34297725 GCA_029814645.1 Fowleria isostigma | reverse complement strand
CTGATGACCATGAAAAGATAAATAACTGTATTTTACACCAATTATTGAAATGTATTAGTGGATAAACAGGAATTAAAGTTTATATCAGTGGATGATTATAGTAGATGGTGGATGTTTGAGTGTTTTCGGGTTAAAAAAGGTTAAATATAGACAAAAATATGACACAAAAGTAGTGCTGGGTCTTTATGGGTTAGATTCACGAAACATTGTACAATTAAGTAATTTTACAGTGTGATAGATCGAACCTAAGTACCACAACAATGAAGAAAACATCTGAAAATCTGAACTCAGCAAATCAGTGACCTGTCAATCAAAGGCCAAAATGGGAGATATCAGTCATTGACTTGAAATCTGATTAATGGAGGAAACATTTTACAATGGAGCAGATCATTTATTAGAACGTTAGAATAAAATGAATTATACGTGACTGACTTGTGTGGAAAAAAAATACATATATATATAGTCTTACTATTTTTAGAGACAAGTTCAGTGGAAGCCTGTTTAATTCAGGACTTTTTGGATCCAAACCAAGCAGCAATCAGCTTCATTATAACTTTGTCTTCGGTTTGGCGCTCTATTTCTTACCATTTCTATTAAGTTAATCATGTTTTCTTATTGATTATTACTAAGCTGGATTGAGCACCATGACATCATATTCCCTTTTGTGTATATTTTCGTTCTTCTTTTGCTTTTCAGTGTGCTGCTCTTTGCCCTCCTAATTGCCCCTCTTGGATAACTAAAGTTTCCTCTGACTCTAATTGTACAGGTTTTACTCCGACAACAGAAGGACTAAGTCACCTCTAAATAGTCTGCTATGTTGCACTGCCACGTTTTTACTTTAGATCAAAACAAAATTCCTCTTTATCTTCTTTTTTTCATTTAACCCATAAAGGCCCACTGTTACTTTTGTGGCAGTTCCAAAATATTTTGTTGGCTATATTTAACTCTTCTTAAGTGATTTATCATCATTTAGTATGGTACAATTTTCTGTTTTGTTTTGGGTTTTTTTAGTATATTTATATATTTAATTCACTGATCATATAGATGCTCATAAAAGCTCAGGTTAAAGTTGAGGATTATTATGTCAAAAATAAAGGAAAACCTAAAAAAGGGACTTTTTTTGCAACATATATCATTAACTGAATAGAAGCCAAGTGTCTCCATCCACTCGATTAGTAGCATTTGTTTTGTCAAAGTCACTGTGACTGTGGAAATCTATAAAGTACTGCAGATATAAAAGACTTATGCTCTATATTTTGTATTCTTAAGTGAAAATCATGTATTTTTCTATATTTAATTTATTGATTGTGTAAATATTCATAAAAGCTTAGATTAAAGTTGAAGATTATTATATCAGAAAAGAGAGAAAACTGAAGAAAAAGTGACTTTTTCAGTAAAATATATCATGAACTGAACAGAAGCCAAGTGTCTCCATCCACTTAATTTGTTGCAGTTTTTTTGTCAAAGTCACTGTGACTGTGGAAAACTATGAAGTACTGCAGATATAAAAGACTTAAATACAGTCTAGTGTTTTCATTAAATATAATATGACTATTTGCTGAGATTAAAGGCAATTTTAATCCATAAAGACCCAGCACTACTTTTGTGGTGTTCCCAAATGAATTTTTCCTCTATATTTAACCTTTATTAAGTGATTTATCAATTTATTCTAATATTATGCTCTATATTTTGTATTCTTAAGTGAAAATCATGTATTTTTTTGTATTTAATTCATTGATTGTGTAAACATTTATAAAAGCTTAGATTAAAGTTGAAGATTATTATATCAAAAAGAGAGAAAACTGAAGAAAAAGTGACTTTTTCAGTAAAATATATCATGAACTGAACATAAAACAAGTGTCTCCATCCACTGTCATTGATCTAACTCCATGGTTTTTACTTGAGAATCAATGTTGTAGAAGATGATGGAGTTTCCATGTTCACTATGGAGCCTCTGAACATCCAAATGGGTCATATCTGGTGACCATGAAGGGATGACAAACTGCATTTTACACCAATTATTTACATGTATTAATATGAGTAGCTCAAAAGTTATTAAACACTTCAGGTCAGTAGATGGTTTTGGTTGTCAGTGGTTGTTTGGGTCTTTGTAGACAGTAATAATAGAGATCCAACATTAAGCTACATCAGAAGTGGGAGGTAACGAAGTATAAGTACTTTGTTACTGTACTTAAGTGGATTTTTAGGTATCTGTACTCTAATTGAGTATTTATTTTCCTGGCAGCTTTTTACTTTTACTCCTTACATTTTTACATTAATATCTATACTTTTTTCTCTTTACATTCTCAGAATAGACTCATTACTTTTTCAAACTAAACTGATGTGACAGTACGTAAAATGTCATTTCATTCACTGTGGAATTAGAGAACAAAATCTTTTATGGTTTTAATTGTTTCATTCATGGCAAAAAAAAAAATGCAGTTTTACTTTTTACTTTTGAACTTGATTACAATTGAGAAGTTGTACTATTTTACTTTCATTTGCAGAGTTGAATCAGTACTTCTGTTTTTACAAGAGTATTTTTCACTCAAGTAGCTGTACTTCTACTTAAGTACAGAATGTGAGTACTTTTGCCACTTCTGAGTTACATAACCATCTTCTGCTCAAGTGTGAATAAGTGTTATTACACCTGTAGCTAAACAGGACAAACATTACACTAGTTGCAGTCCACTGTAGGTGACGGTGAATGGGGTATTATGTTGGTTTCTTCCCCCCTATATGTCACTAAATATCGCACAGAGAACCTTAAATCTTAAATATTCTAGGAGTCTGTGACTGTATATATGCTGTGTATGTGTGACCTTTTGCTGTGTGGAGCTACTAATGCTCTGCAGCTTATGTGACTCAACTGGATCTTATTAATCTCACTAAAATGAAAGGAAAAATAAGAAAATGGAAAGTCTAGCTTCATTGTGTTATTGAGTTTCTTCCACCAAACTCCTTTGCATTACCTTTTGGCACAGCTCCTCCTTCCTTCCCTCCGTCCCTCCGTCCCTCCTTCCACTGCATGGCAAATTTTTATTGCTTCCATTTGCTTTTGTTTTCAGGATTTCCCCAGCGAATCAATGTTTACAGCCTGTGTCCTTTATTTTATGTTGCTCACACTAACAGACAGATACTCAGTCGTTCCTCTCCTGTACTGGTTAACAGAGCAGTGGAATCTGTCCATTTCACCATATCGCTTCTTTTTAGCTTTAACTCTTTACCCCTCAAAGACGACATTTGACACCCCGTTATACCACTAAAGATGACCATTAGAACAGGTTTTATTTTTCAAATGTGACAGAGGCTGTGATAGGTAGAGGTAGCCACAACCCATATTAGGACAACCAATAGGATTAAATAATACATTTTCTTTATTTTTTCTTCATTTAGATTTTCCTTAATTTTACATTTTTAAATGTTTTTTCTTTATTTCTTTATTTTTTCTTTATTATCATGTTTTTATTGTTTTTAATCTTATTCATTTATTTATTTTATTTTTTTATAATTTTTTTTATTAATAAAAACTATAATAATTATACATTTTCACTGTTTTTTCTGAAAGTTTGCCAAAGTACTGACAATTTTAGCCACCAGAAAAAAGACACAACACATTGGAAAAACAAAATGTTCTCTGATAACATATATCTGGGTTGTTCCTCATAGGTATTCAAGGAGGAAAGAGTTAAATCTGCCAGGAGTTGTGGCGAAAACTGGACTACTCGTGTCTGTAGGCACGCCGCAAAAGAATGTACTGAACAACATATAGTGAGTCAGGATTTACACAACAAACCAAAGCACGATCAAAACAGGAAGTAATGCTCTTAATGGTCTTAAAATACATCTTGTGGGCCTAACGTTTAACCATGTAACTGCAACTTTGAGTCACTGACTTTATCTGACACACATGGGAAACACGGCAGAACGCCCACACCAGCTAAAAACAGACACATATGGTAGCCAGCTTATACGAACCAGTATATATATCATTCACTTTGACTCATCCTGTCCTCTATCATACATTGCATAATCAAATTTCCTGACCCTAGCTTGCGATCATTCCCCCCCCTATCTTTTTTTTGTCTTTCCTCTTCACTATTATCACTATCGTCTATTTGTCAGATCCGCACCAGCAGCCCCCGTTGGTCAGTAATTCAATTGGCACGGATGTGATGGGAGTGTAATGGATGATGTTTCCAGGCGTTTCAGGGGAAGATGATACGAGGGGGGGATCGGAGCAGTCGGATTTACGTGCATAGGTGGAAGTCGAAACTCGCAGAAAGATTTATCAGTTTCTTAGACTTATGTTGGAGAGCATGTGATAGCGACAGAGCAGGAGAGTCGGACTGTCAATTACTGAGAAGTATCAGACAGGCGACCATAGTTGTACTTCAGAATACCGATGTTTGAGTTCTGTTTTACAGTTTGCAGTTCTCATTTTACACTTGAAGACTCTCGCATTCATCCTCCTACTTGTGTCAGCATCCCACACATACTCGGAAAAGGGGCTGTGTGTTAATTTCTTTACAACAGTAAGAGGATACAGCCCCTGTGCTGAGATGGTTTTTTTAACCCTGTAAAACTGTTTGTATTATAGTTATTAAACCAGGTTCTGAGACCACTATCTAGTCAACAAGATTAATACTTTCCTTAAAGCTGCAGATGACTTTTGTCACCAATGTTTCATCATATCTGTAAAACCTGAGTCATAGCCTAAGTATCATGAATTTGTAAGTTTTTTCATGATTCCGTACCTGAATCTTCTCCCTCACGGTGAACAATTTTAAAGCAAACTCCACCCAAAACTAGTCTATGTGTTTGCAAACATAACTGATAGGTCACTTGGGCATTTCCAGAAATTTGTCACTGCGTTGCATTGTGGGAAGCATAGCTCCACACTGCTGCAGTAACAGCAACAAAAAATGTCGACCAAGTGAAAGCCAGCTGGTTCTCTATGTATGGAAGTATGCTTTCCACGATGTAACGCAGCAACACATTTCTGGAAATGCCTTAGTTACCTACCAGTTATTATTTGTAAACACGCAGACTTGGTGGAGTTTGTTAAAAACCTGTTGTATATGACCCCATATGTGTTGTTGTTGTGTCCCCTGATGGATTATCATCCCACTGCAGCCAGTGGAAGCGTTTTTAATGCCCTTTTCTTTATGGCCACTATCGTAAATTGTCCACATACTTTTTGCAGGAAAGTCTTTGTTAATTTTCAAAAAGTTACATTAAGAAAAACCTTTATATTGTTATTGGTTGGGTTTTTTTTTGTCTTTTTTAAAATAAGTACTTTATGGACTGAAATAATGCATAGTTTCTTGATTATTTATAGTACAGTTAAATTCTTTTAAAAATGTGTATATCAAATTTGATACTGAAGGTATAACAGGTGCTTTATAAAAACACCCAATGTATCAAATGTGATACAAAAAATATAAACAAAATCATACGGCAAAATGTTTTGCTTGGATTTTGTTCAAAGGTTTAATAAATATCTCACTGACGGGTCAGGTTTTACAGGGTTAAAGGGTGCCTATAGTGAATTTTCATCGCTAGCTATTTCAAAAGATCACATGCAATACTAGCAGTTTCATCCAGTAACTTGCATCATAGCCCCTTGTCAAGTTACTGCTCTTTCAGTCAGCCATGGTCATGACATGTCGCCTCTTTCATGGACTGTTCCAGGACCGGTAGTGATACAGACTTGTTGTAATTGTCTGATTACCTGGGCTGTGATGGATTGTTCACTGACCCTGTGCAGCAGACACCAGCCTAAGACGACACATTATCGGCCTGTGCTGGGTCTTGTCAAAGATTACCGTTGCACAAACACTTGCTTTCCACTCAATCTAGGTCACTGACTGCTGCTTATTTACTTGCACTTCCGGGCTGGCAATGGCTGCTCCCCATAGGTTCTGCCCCCACCTGTAATTCACATAATAAAAAGGTCCAATATGGTGCATTTATATGTGATTTTTTTTTTTTTTTTTTTAGCCTCTTTTGCTTATTATATGTAATACACAAAGCACATTTAATGTAGAAAGCATGACCAGCATGGGTACACTTTAATGTAGGGTTTCTCATCATCTACAGAAACAGTTTGATAAGATAACATAAGATAAGACTTTACTGATCCCACTATTTGGAAATTTTACCGTTATAACAGCATCATATAACACACAAGTACAAAGATGAAGACAGGCAGAAAAAAAAAGAGAGATTTGGTATTTACATAAATTAGATTTTTAGAATTAGATTTAGACACAGTCATTGTGTGATAGTGTTACATAGTGTTTTACTCTCTACTACATAGAAAGATAAGAAAGAGACTTTACTTTTTTAATGTCTCCACCTGTTCATCTAATGTGAAAAATAGCAACAATATGAATTAAGACTATCGTGTAATTAGAATCAACTAATTTATCATGGTATAACTTTTACATGTATGGTGAAAATGTGATGAGAAATCGCAGTTTTTGTGATGCTTTTAATGCATTCATTGTCCCCAGATAAGTGGTGAATAGAACAAGAGCTGTTACAACATAGTAATTTATGTTTACTGTCACACTGTGATAAATATTACACCATATTTCCTCAAACAAAAACTTTCAGCCAGTTACAAGCTGAGTTGCTAATAAAATCTGATGTCGAGGTTGACACAAACAAATAAAAGCCAGTCCTCAATTATAGGCCGGGTTAAAAAAAAACAAAAAAAACATGGATACTAGATTCATGGTGGCTGTTGCGTGTACGTGCTGACATTTAAGTACAATGTTCACCTCTGCGAGTTAAATTAATAGACTCAACAAAACAATCCATCTACTTTGAACACTTTGTTGTTCTATGTCACTCATCTGAAGTGTTATTTCAGTCAGTGCAGATATGTGTGTCTACAATTCATTACTGTTTCAGCGATTTTTATAAACTTAACAGCGTGACAGGAAGACAATGTTTACAGAATAAACATTTTTTTAGACAATGAATGGACTTTATTCAAGAAAATGCCACCAGATTGTTGTTTTAAAAAAGAATGTAAATAATTGTGTTGGTAAAAAAGCACATAGCA
The DNA here is from genome assembly GCA_029814645.1 of Fowleria isostigma. NCBI lineage: Eukaryota > Metazoa > Chordata > Actinopteri > Kurtiformes > Apogonidae > Fowleria > Fowleria isostigma. Next base: position 34,290,650 of record JAPTGZ010000005.1, on the reverse strand, counting down.
GTAGTTTTAACATTATATTTATGATCAGATCAAAGCAAGATTTCAGAGTAAGTAGGACCATTCCTGCTTATTAACAAAAAAAATTAGAAATAAAGGTGTGCCTGTAATACAGACCTTCAAATACAGGCCTGGTTCCTTCTGCAGCTAAAGTCAATGAAGGCTTTAAAGGTTCATTTATGCTCTACAATAAACACCCAGACAGATACAGATGGAGCGTTCTGTCCGTCCCCTGTGTACATTATGTGCACAATTCTGTCTGTTTTCCGGGAACTTTCAGAAGCATACCCGGACCAACGAAACGGAGCAGTACCAGCGGGAACAGTGGAGGCAGTGTTGAGATTTAAACTGAATAATTTTCATAAATGTTGGCTTTCAAAGAGCGACTGTGTGAGTTAGTAAAAAACCACCAACATATTTATGACAACTACCTTTCTAAATATTAACATTAGTGTCCACGTTAGTAAAACCTCCCCTGTCATCACACTATTTGCTAGTATTGACTTGTCTTCTTCTTTTCAAAATACTTGACTCTTCTTTGTGGTATTTGTCCAGTATAGTTATTAAGCAGTGCCCTCTGGTGGATTGATTGAAAAGCGCTCATTCCAACATACAGGATGTATGGAAGTATGGCGGCAGCAGTGTTGCTAGTCACTGAAAAAAAGGAACTAGTTACCATTACTAGTTCATTCAAAAAGTAACTCAGTTACTTTGTTGATTACTTGCACCATAAAGTAATGTGTTACCATTAGAAGTAACTTTTGCGTTACTTTTTTAAAAGAACATTCTTAAAATACACCCATTGGTGTCCTTAAGCTTGGCTTCCATTTGTGAATACTCCTTATCCAAGTAGTTGTAAATGTTTTTCGTCCATTTGCCGTGTGCCGCTTGGATGTGTTATTAAACCAACTGGCTGCATGTTGTCAACAATAAGATGTGGGATGGATTTGTTCATCTGTCCCTGGCTAACAGTCCTGTCAAAATCTAATCGCTGTCATTTGGGTGGCAACACTTGCCTCATTTCCCGTTAGCCTCAGCTAGCTTTGTGGATGTGTTGCTGTTTGTCATAGTAGACAGGAGCTTTAATCCAGAAACACTTGACTTGAATGTTCATCTCTTTGTGCTCGACTAATGTGAAAAGTGAGCGTATTTCCACATTGAAAAACTAGTCTTGCTGTCACTTTGATTCGTCATAACTACAAGTCGAAAAAAATACCAACACCCACAATGCATCACCACTGTAAACAGGAAGTAGTGCACTGCTTCCTCTTCGTCTTTATTTTCAGCAGGCTAGATGCCTTACACACCAAAATTGATCAATTTAGCTAGTAACAGATAAAAGCACCATATGGTAATGGTAACAGAGTCACTTTATTTAAAGTGTAACTCGTTACAGTATTAGTTACTAACAAAAGTAATGGTGTTCCAGTAATGGTGTTACTGCCCAACACTGGACAACAATAGCGCATGACAACGTTAGAAATGGACAGACCTATTTATGTACATAAAGCAAGCATAAATGAGCTTTAAAACAGTTTATTCATACATATTCAGTACACCTAATGAAGAACGGAAAAACTGTTGACATTGAACAATGGAAGACATACATTAAATACTTTTTTGTACTGTAAGTGCCAGTGATGTGGAAATAATAATAGATTAGATTTATATAGTGCTTTTCTATTAATGCATACTCAAAGCACGTACAATGGATCCATTATTCATTCACACTCCGGTGGTGGTAAACACAGCTGCCCTGGGCCAGACAGACGGAAGCGTGGCTGCCAATCCACACCTACCGTCCCTCCGACCACCACGCATTCAAACACCAGCGTGAGCAGCAGCACTGGAGGCAAGGCGGGTGAAGTGTCTTGCCCAAGGACATTCCGGCACACGATTAGGACAGAGCAGGATTTGAACTGCCAGCCCTTTGGTTATTGAACGACTCCCTCTACCTCCTCAGCCACAGCCACTCCAAATCATCAATATGACATTTTTGTTTGTTTAATCCACGTGCTTTTTAACATGTGAATGGAGATGATTAGCACAATTATGCAAAAAAAACTGCACTTTGCACAAATACCTACGATATGGTGATTATGTAATGATTGTGACGAACCTCGGCAGGACTGTTCACTGTTGTCTGCTTGTCCTCAGATCTTGTCTTTTTGTACACTACCACCTGAGGGTGCCAAATTAGAACATGTTCATTTTCATCATCTTTTAGACGCTGGCCTTAACTCATTCCCCCATAAAGACGACATTTGACAACCCTTCTGTATCTTTAATGACCTCTGTTATATCACTAAAGATGTGATTTGACAACCATTAGAACAGGTTCTGTTTTTCAAATGTGACTGATGTTGTGATAAGTGGAGGTGACCACAACCGATTAAATAATACATTTTTTTTTATTTTTTTCCTTTTTTTTTAACAAAAAAAAGTATCATTATTCATATTTTTTGTTATTATTATTTGATTTATATGTATTTTTATATAATGTATTTTTTAATTTAATTTTCTTTTATTTTGTTTTTTTTTTTTTTTAATTTCAAAAAGAAAAACTAAAATAGATACAATTATATAATAATACATTTTCACAGTTTTTTCCCCAAAGTTTGCCCAAATAGTAATGATTGTAGCCACTGGAAAAAGAAACAACATACCGGAAAAACTAAATGTTCCATAGGTAGCCATAGTAACATATATATGGGTTTTTCCTAGTCGGCGTCCAAGGGAGAAAGAGTTAAAGTGCAAACAATGCATTCATTCACTGATGCAGCCTTTTCAAATCCACTAGTCTTTCTCCACCAACCCCCACCCCACCCCTTTTTATTTCATTTATTTTTTTTATTTTTGTCTAATTGTTCCCTCTCTTTGGTACAGGTGCGAGGACCCTCTCCTGCTCATCCTCTTCCTCATATAACCATCCCCCATGTTCCAATGAGATATCACCAGTCTTTCCCACCGTCTGTCACTGTGCCCTAACAAACAAACCCAGATTAACATCCAACCGGCCGCCGCTGCCTTTAACCCACGGTTCATGCGTTTCATGGTCTGCCCCCTCTCCCTGTCCTTCTGATCGTTTGCTGCACCAGCCTGCCTCTCCCTGGGAGCCCGGGGAGCCCTTTGCCACTGCCTAGCCCCCCTTCCTCATCTCCTCCTCCTCCTCCTCCTCTCTTCCTCTCTGCCCCTTCTCCTCCCTCTTTATGTGAGTATAACTGATGACAACCAGCATGTGGACGCTGTGTCCGTCTGTGGCTCTAGCATGGACTGGGCATGCGGTGGATGAACTGTGTGGGTGTTTGCTGGTTCGTGTGTCGGTTTCGCTGCTGATTTCTCTGCTACTGACTTCATAATTAGCTCTATATACATGCGGCTGTGGCCCTGCAAATTCATAACTGCATTAGCATCGAGGTAATCACTGAAGCACACGTCTTCTGCACGGGGGCACTGTCTGTGTTTGCCACAGTTTGCTGGACTCTGATCACTTGTTTTGTCTCTCACACTTCTGCAAGAATACAAAAAAAAAAATGTTCCTGTCAAAGTTGGGTATTATTTTTCCAGGGGAGGTTCACCCTGAACAGTAAAACTGTCAGGGCAGAAGGCAGGAGAGAGGTACCATTTGATGTGCCTGTCTCGCTGCATTTTACACTTGTTTCTTTGTGTGTCTGTCTGAAGGGGTGGGTATTTGTGTGCACAGAAATGTGTGTTTTTGTCATCTGCATGTTTTGCTTTACTGACTCCACCTAAATCATCCTCTTCCAGATGGAGAATGTAATAAGCCCATCCTTGGGCATACGGCATCACAGACCGCTCATAGTGTAGCATGTCCGACCAGCAACAGTATGTGAGAAGCAGAAGGAAATAAACTCATTTCATTTTCTGCCAAACAATAACAAATGAAGTGCAATTTGGATAAAGAGAATCTGCAGCCTTTTTTTGTCACAAACATTCTCTGTTCATTGCCGTAATCTTGAATGGTAGCACTTGTTACTCACAATTAAATGTTTCAACCTGGAGAATCTTGAATAAATAATTTCAGCTGAATTTCTAAAACAATGATAGTCTAGAACCACTTTATTGTTTACTGTGATGTACAGTCACAGAAAAAAAGATTAGACCATCAAAAGTCACCAGAAACAATGGTTATATAGAATAGAATAGAATAGAATAGAATAGAATAGAATAGAATAGAATAGAATAGAATAGAATAGAATAGAATTACTT
>JAPTGZ010000005.1:34229920-34240596 GCA_029814645.1 Fowleria isostigma | reverse complement strand
GATAGATAGATAGATAGATAGATAGATAGATAGATAGATAGATAGATACTTTATTGATCCTTTACAGGAAATTGTATTGTATTGTATTGTATTGTATTGGTGCTGTGACCTGTGACCTTGAAAGGTTAAACAAACGTCAATTAATGTCTTTAAATGTGCTGTTGGATTACAGGAGCCTTGGTCCTATTTTTTTCCATTTTCAACAAAGGATAAATGGACATATGGAGGATTGGACATACTTTCAAATAAATTCTGATGTAGCAAACATTTAACTCCACTGATTGATCATCTCATATCTCAGGGTCTTGCTGGATAATCTAATAAAGTGCTAAACCATGTCTGAGGTAGCTACACAGTTATTTTGAACTGATGCGGACACTAAATTATTCCTTGGTCCCATCAGTGGAAAAGAAAACATCACAGTCATTTTAGATAACATATGAAGGCCAAAGCGGGGGATGGAAGGCCTGGTTCTTCCCCATCAAGGCTGGCTGCTGAGGATTTTCCAGCCGCTCATAAGAACCCTCAAGCTCCTGGGGATCAGGGGACAGCACTGTGAGAAACCCACAGGAACATCATTGACACTGAACACCTCAGAGTTAACTTCTACTCCTGACATGTAATTATAACCCATTCTGAGGTAAACTGTGTTGTGTTGTTTGATTGACTTAAATGCATCAGCGTTAACCCAACTCTGTAGAGTTAATTAAACAAAACAGTCTGCTGAGGCACCAACACAAAGCCCTTCTCAATTCTTTGTTTTTCACCTCCTTGATGTTCAATTTTGACCCAGAAATCTGAAGTCATATGATTTATTTATAATGGTTAAATACATAATCAGGTTGGTGTATTTTGACATCATTACACCAACCACTGGCAATGTAACACACTCACAGAGGGATACAGCCGCTCTGCTCATCATATTTAACCAACGTCTATTTAAAATTACACCTCTGGGTGAAGGGCCTTGGTTCCTCTTTCCTCTCTCTCTCCTCAGCTTAACCTCTCTGCTTGAATCTCTGGTGGGAGGGATAAGGAGTTGAGGTGAGGAGTTGAAAAGCTACAACATGAGAATTGAGAAGAGCAAACAGTGATTCTTTCCAGTGTTGAATTAAGGGATTATGGTTAACTCACTTTATTATACCTGTAGAAAATTTAGACTCCAGTTCTTGTCCATCCTATAGACCACTTCGGAATTGATGTCACACTCAACATCACATGCACTCTGGTGGCAGAAAAACATTGTATATCAATGAAAGTAAATGGAGAGATTGGAGAGAATAAAGAGAACAGTAGGGGAAAAGTTATTGGTGTGCCATTGGTTGTCAGAATAGAAATGCTAAAAAAAAAAGTCAGCCTTCACTTTTACTGAATACTGTTGTTACAGACAGCCTTTGAGTCAAACCGTAGACACTTATGGTTGAATCCATTCAATGGAACCCCAGTGAAAATTACTAAACCAGCAGTGATTTACAGTTTTAATGGACATTAGACAGCACTTACCATCCATGCAGGTGCAGTTGTCTGTCAGTGTAGAGTTGGTCCACATACATCTGTAAAACAGAGTTAGAGGGTCTGTGTGTAGAGTTCATTTTCTATCTTCTAACGTAGGCAGTAGGGTCTGTGATGATCCCTGGGTTGGCCTGATTTACTTATGCTACTCATGAAAAAAACAGGGCCTGGAGAAAGAAAGTCAAAGCGGTACTTTAACTCCACAAAGAATGTGTCACCTCTCCCTGTGACACTGTGCTCCTTGTTGATAGAGAGTGATTGCTGCCACTCTGTACCCACCCTATCTCTTCTTACATGCTGCTTGTCACTCACTGTGTCATAGATTTGCTTCTCCACCCAACCCACTCACAACCCAGTCTCACCACAAAAAAACTGCACTCCTCAGTGTCACCTTAAATCTATTTACTGAGTTGGAGAAGGAACTTGCACAGTGTTGAGTGATGTGTAACTCAAGGTGTTCTTTTTAAGATTTATTTTTGAGCAATTTGCCTCTGTTGGATATATTCAAGTGCAGAGAGACAGGAAATGAGGGAGATGCAACTGTGTGGCTGTTCATTCAATGCTACAGAGTGTACAGCTACAAGGTAAAAAATGACCATAGGATTAACACCAAAAAGTTGTAAAATTGCAACATATAAAACGGTATGTGAAAATACAATGAAAAGTTGTTTATTTGGAAAAAAAAAAAATTGTGTTGATTAAATCAAATATAGCTGTAGTTTTTACAGGAAGAGGATGTTAACAAAAGATTTGTATGTAGAAATTATGTATTTCTATTGTTTTTGAAAAAATAAAACTTTAAATTGAAAAACAATGTGGTGATGTTTAAATAGCAAGACCATAATGTTGAAATAACAGTCTTTTCTGATACTTTAAAAAAAGTAATAAAAAAAAATTAACATTATAAACATGTAAATATCACCAAAATCCAATGTTAAATCTGCGTGTTTAAAATGTTAAACCTACATGTAACCTTGTAAATATACTACTCAAAAAAAATTTTGGATATTTGGATTTCAGGGGAAATTTATGGAAAATGCAAAAAGTTCATGCTATAGTGGTATGATGTCATAAAAGCAGGGCTTAATTTTATCTGGATCCAGCCAGATCGGAATCCAGTGCCTCCAACGTTGGATCCGGCACCTCTATGAAAAAATGTATTCCCCATCTAAGTTACACAAAAAACCTTATCCTATCTTCAAATGCATCTTACGGCAAATTTTAAGGGAAACACAGACGAAGGGGATCAGTGGTGTGTAGTCCAGGGTATATGGTGTATACCCACTTGTAACCCCCCGATGCACTCCATTCAGTTGTATATCTGAGCCAAATTGCACATTTTTTCCCCTAGGACAGTGAAGTCATGACTCGCCCCCCTCTGCCTCTAATTGGATAGTACCTGCTGTTTTCACTGATTGAACTGGTTAACTTTAGGCATGGTACCAGTGACATCAAAGTTGATCGACAGGTCACTGCACATCTCAATGAAAGAGGTGCGAGAAAGGCAAAATAAACGTCTTTTGAGTGATGCAATATGGAGAGAACCTACTTTGATTTAATACATAATTCTGCTGTAAGTTTTAAGGCGATTTCCAAATGAGTCGCTGTTTTAAACTACTAGAAATATGACTGCATATTTAAAGAAGAGATTTTTCACCAATAGTAAAACTGTGAGCAGGCAAATGTTATGACAGGCTAACGCTATCTATGTTAGCCTCATGTTGAATACATTTACATTCATGTAGCTGCTGTTATTCCCCCGTTTTGTTCATCTCTGGATGTGAAATGACTCGCACAAAAAGACAGCAGCACAATCCTGCTCCTTTACTCTGTTTGTAGAGTCACAAGTAACATAGCTTTGTTTTTGTTTTTCAGATTTCCAAAAATTCACATTAGATTTGCCTGCCATTTAAGGGAAATGTGTCTAATGTGAAAAAGTACTTCAATCAATATTATAATATGATAATTCATTCACATTTTGGTTTCAGTATGCATACTGCCTCCCCTGAAAGCCTAACATTATGTTTTTAGGAAAGGTCAGTAGTTAATGGGTGCGTAGATGTGTGTGTGTAGGTGTGTGTGTGTGTAGGTGTGTATGTGTGTGTGTGTGTGCACCATGGGTTATTCATAGTATGTATGAACAGGTGCACAGGTCACATTAGGGTTGACATTATTCATTTAGGCTCAGAAATCACCTCCAAGGACATTGTTAACATGATGAAGGACAACCCTTTGTTTACCTCCTTTTCATTACACTGCCATAGCACTCACATACGCACACATACACACATCTTAAAGTTAACACACACACACACACACACACTAGCCTACACTTTATCGTCTCCGACCGAAGATCAAACATGTACACAGACACGTATAATTAGAGAAGTCACTTCACAGGCCAAAAGCATGATCATGAGGAGTATCCTTCCAGAGGAAAACGGAACAATTAGTCACCGGAGTTACACGCTGCAAACAAAACTCTCTCTCCCAGTGTCCTCTGTCCACAGGTCATCAACCACATAGAGATGAATAAATTTGCTCAGGATAAAAACCCATTATACTGACATTGTCTAGAAGTGACTGATTGCTACAATAAATACATAACCCAGAACAATCAGCAAGACAGCCACCATAAATCCTTTGAATAATCATATTCTGCTGTAATCTGCTCCCTAAGAGCTTTTGAAAACAATCAGTGCGATACCTGTGGTGCGACTGAAACGCCTGTCCACAGACACTTTAGAGCCATTAAGAGTTGAAAGACAAAAAACAAATGAAAATGTCACAATCCTTTAAAACCATCAGCTGAAGAGAAAATCATATTAATTGTTGCCTCTGTCTGACATGAACACAACCAAGACTTGGTGTTTACTTATCACTGAATCCCCAGCTGTGTGACACTGCAGTGCACAATAACACAGACACAATGATTTATGGATTACGTCATACTGTACTGATGATTACTAATTACTGCCTGGTGGTGTCTCGCATGCAAAATCCTGCTTTGTACATATGTAAGAAACAAACAAACAATCAAAAAATGTAGTTCAAATATTATCCTTCTGATGGATATATTATGATGTAGACATTGTTATATCATCAGTATGTTGGGATTTTCTTTTACACTATCAGTATAGCAAATTTTCCATAAAAGGGCGACTGGCGCAGTTGGTAGAGCGGGTCATCCAATGATTGAAGGGTCACTGGTTCCAACATGTCGAAGTGTCCTTGGGCAAGAGAACCAGTGAGGCCTGATAATGCCCAGCCGCCCACTGTTGTATGAGTGTGTGTGTGAATGGGTGAACGTGAGGCTTTGTAAAGTGCTTTGGCCACCATGACAGTGTGGAAAAGTGCCATATAAGTTCAGACCATTTACCATTTAAAATCCCATAAAGACCCAGTACTACTTTATGTCAGTTCCCAAATGAAATGTTCTCTTTATCTTAACTTTCTAAATGATTTATTGTCCTTTATTATAATATTATTCTCTATATTTTGTGTTTTGAAGTATTTCCCTGTATTTAATTTACTGATGTTGCGCCAATTAAAGTTGACGGTTATTATATCAAAAGCAGAAGAAACTGAGGAAAAAAGGATTTTTTTTTTAAGTAAAATATATAATTAACTGAACATAAACCAAGTGTGTTCATCCACTGTCATTGATCCAACTCCATGGGTTTTACTGGTGAATCAATGTTGTAGAAGATGACTGTGTGTCCACAGTAACTATGGAGTCTCTGAACATCCAAATGGGTCAAATCTGATGACCATGAAAAGATGAATAACTGTGTTTTACACCAATTATTTACATGAATGATAGGATTTGTGAATCAAAAGATATTAAACAGTTTAGATCAGTAGATAGTTTTGGTTGGCAATGGATGTTTTGGTGTTTATGGGTTAAATAGCTGTGGTTTCTGTCCAAAATATATATATATGTATGTATGTGATTACTAAATATGTAATAACTAAAATAGTGAATAATATGTAGTTCTTTCTTTTTTCCACAGGTTTTTTATTGGAACTTTTTAAGAATAAAGGCACACAAAGAAGTAATAATGTCAAGATAAACAAAAAGAGACACAGGACTAAAAATAGAAATGAAAACAAAATCTACCACCATGGCATTATAGACACAAGATGAAACTAAACGAGTGACAATGTAAAATCAGTGAGAGCAAACTCAGCCTGGTTTGTTGTTTTCTAGTTTAGTCAAAGCTCCTTTATTAAAGAAACAAAGCAAGCACAAATCTGTTTGACTCAGCATTCCCCTAAAGGAAAGTCGACCACATCTCAGTGATGTGTTTCTGATATTCCTCTTGAAAATTTTTATGGCCAGATCTACTATATAGAGTTCATAGCATTTCAGCTGGTATTACATATTATTACAGAATTAACATTTAGGGGGAAAAAAGAAAATAAAAACAAAATATAAAAATTAATTTTCTGAATTTTTAACATTAAGATACAATGATACACAAAGATCTAAAAAAGTTTAAAAAATTACTATTAACTATTAACCTGATCAATTACTCTGGGACATGTGAACTGTCCAACTTTTCTATATGTACAAAGACTAGTGCATCGACCTGTGGGGATCCATGGGTTCAAGATGTGGTAGTTTTTATGCTGTTGTGTATTCATGCATGTTGTACCACATTTGTCCAGCAGTCACCGCCAAAGCGTTGTGGTCATAGCAAAGTGATTGTAAGGCGATTGTATTCCAAAATTACTAATATGTCCAAAACATTGGTCCTATCAACTTGTTGTTTTCACTACTGTCTTCCTTGACCAAAAATACATAAGTCTGCCCAAACTGCAGCAGTCAGCTCTTTCTGGATTTTGTGTGAATCCCTGGACACACACACACACACACACACACACACACACACACACACATACAGAGGCCATTTGGCTTTTGGGATCCCATATTTTATTTAACCCTATAAAACCATTTGTATCATATGCACTACATCAGCTTTTGAGACCTTTATGTTATCAACAAGATCAATACCTTCCTTAAAAACCTGTTGTATGTGACCTGATACGTGTTTTCTACCCCCTGGTGGATTATCATCCCACTAAAGCCAATGGAAAGGCTGGCCACTAATGTTAATTCATCAAACACACATTTTGTTTGAAAAGTCTTTGGTAATTTTAAAAAAGTTACCTTACGAAGAACATTTATATTGCTTTTTGGTGAAAATTTTAAAACAATTGAAAAATAGTGTAACTATATTGCCATTTAAGGGAAAAAAAAAGGTGTAAAAAGTTTCTATGTAAAAAAAATGAATAAATAAATAAAAATCTCCCTAAATGTTCTATATTTTCAAAATGTTATTGTAAAATTTTGACAATTTTTGTAACTAAAGTTAATACTGTTGTGAGCAAAACAAAAAAAACGGCCAATGTATTGAATATGATATTAAAAAATATATCAAAAACAAAAGTATATGGAATTTTTTTTTTGTTTGGATTATTTTAATAGGACTGATAAACATTTCAATTCCAAAAAAATAAAATTTTGTGGCAATTTCTTAATGGGTTAGATTTTACAAGGTTAATTTTCTAGAGAGCAGGTCAATATCTGATCCCTTCTACTGTGGTAAAGTAAAGGATCTTTCCTAAGCCAAAGAGTACATAAGGGAGGAGTAGGAGATTCTACTTGAGCACCATCAGATGCTTGACTAGGAGAGTGACAAAGGCCCGAGGGGAGTGGAATTATGTACCTTACTTTTGTTAACAAACATCTGCTGGGTTGGGTATAGGTCTTCAAGTCACACAGACAACAAAAGGTTGAAGTAAAAGATTTAACAGTTAAGTAATGAATAAATCTACTACAATCAGGATGATGCAAGAGCATAAAGGCACATCCTAATATATGGGGTACAAATGCTGGTAATCAGGAAACAATTATATAGGTTTAATAAAAAATAAAAAAAAATCTATGTGGTATCTTAAGATAAAGGATCAGAACAAAGACCAGTCAGCCCTGACGTAGCTCCCCTTCACCACCTCCACCGTTTTGCACCAACAGATGAATCTGACACCACCTTGGATGAAGTGATCGTCTAGGTTAAGATTTGTTGCAGGTATTATACAGGGTGTCCATAAAGTCTGTTTACGGTTTTACAAATTTATTACAAAAGCAAATGAATAGACAAATCTATGGAAATTATTACAATGAAAAGTAAATACTGATGTTTTTGCCTCATTTAATTCACCTTTATATGGACACCATTAGTTCCATGAAACTCATTCAGTTTTGTTTCCATGTTGTCTGTATCATAACCTCATCAATGGTGTCAGTGACATCAGAGATCTTTTGCTTCAGGTCATTGATGTCCTTTATCTTTGTTTGATATGTGATATCTTTAAATAACCCCATAGACATAAATCCAGGGCAGTGGTATCTGGTGAATGAGGTCTGGGGGACTGGACCATCCATTCCAATCCACCAGGGTGTAAATGTTTGATTTAGGAACCCACTAACATGCAGAACCCAGTGTTGTGGTGCACCATCTACCTGGAAAAGGATGGTTAGTTGAGGGTCATCCAGTTACAGTGACACATATTCAGTCAAAAGTTCAAAGGTCAACATTTGCCGTAACTGATCTTGACATGCAACCAAAATATTCTTAAAAATACCTTCAAATAAGAAGCTACATATTCAAGATACGGAAATTTTTATCTCTACCTACTCCTAGCTCTATAGAATAAATAGTAACAAATCAACACTCTGAGAAGGGATTGACTTCAAGGTTCTATGCAGTAGTTATGAATCAAAGGTTTCCTCAGTTAGTAAAAGACTGGTACGGTGTGAGGACTTAAATTCTGTAATCCCAACTGAAGAATGGCAGAAGATCTGCTTAAAATCTCAAACACAAACAATAAAACCCATTTTAAATTACTTCAGTATAAGAGGATATGAGAATATATGTAGCACCAACTCAGCTAAATAAAGTTAACCTCAATAATCTAGACACATGCTATAAATGTGTGCTTTTAGTACCTTTAAAATTAATGTTGGTGTTTTATATGTATGTTCTTATCTAGTGTTTTATGTTTGGTTTTAGAAATTGACTTTTATTGCACTTTATGTGTACTTTTCATGTATATTTTTTAGCATGGATGTACAGCTGTGGTTTCTATTTTGTGTAACTTCTGCTGCTGCTGCTGCTGTCTTGGACAGGACACTTTTGAAAAAAAGATTTTTAATTTCAATGAGCATTTCTTCCTGGTTAGAAAAGGGATAATAATAATAAGAAGAAAGACACATTATACCATTGCTGATGGGACCTCTCACAAATCAGGCTTTTTAGAGTGAAGCAATAGATATGATTTTTCATGCCACAGGTGTAAAACTACCGTATTTTTCAGACTATAAGTTGCACCTGTTAAAAAAAACAGATCATGAAGAAGAAAAAAAACATATGTAAGTCATACCAGAGTATAACTCACACCTGTACATGTATGTTTGTTCAGTTTATTAGAACCTTAGTCTGCCTCAGGACTGTGTTTTTATTATAGACACAGAATTTAGTCAGTTGAATCTAGTTGTATCTGGTGTTGATGAGAAGTGTGATGTTTGTACAGTAAATGTTAGCCCAGGAATGATAGTGTGCTAATGCTAATGGGGCTGGAGCAGTGACAGGTAGCTGTTGACGTTTGTTAGCCTGTTAGCTCTTAAACTGTATGGCTTAGATGGGTAGATAGATGTTGCTCAGTACTGTGTTTTTATTATAGACACAGAATTTAGTCAGTTGAATCTAGTTGTATCTGGTGTTGATGAGATGTGTGATGTTTGTACAGTAAACGTTAGCCCAGGAATGATAGTCTGCTGATGCTAATGGGGCTTGAATAGTGACAGGTAGCTGTTAATGTTTGTTAGCTAGTTAGCTCTTAAACTGTATGGCTTAGATGGGTAGATAGATGTCAACAGGTACAGAAGAGCTCCTCAGATGTTCAGTAGAACACCAGGGCATCACCATTCACTCACCAACTAAATAAAGATAGTGTTATAATCCTAGCAGCTAGCAGCTGATAAGTCTTGGCTTATCGGTTAGCTGTGCAGCTAATTGAGTCCTCAATATCTGGCGTGTCAACCAGTCCCATGCATCTAGGACCAGGGAGGATCCATCAGTGGAGAACGGATCTCACCAGGGGAACGTGGAGGTGTTTTTGTGTCTTTGTTTACTGCACAAATAACCAAAAAGCCGAGGCTGTCTGGTAATGTTAGCATAGCATTGTATAACATTAGAGCTAAACAGTAGCTCCAGTTACGTGACCTGTTCCATGAAGTCAAAACAAATGTCTGAAACTTCAATGTCAGATAAAGGTTCCCATTCCGCTGCACCCCAGTGTGCAATCACTATTTTTGTGCCTTCATTGAAGACAAATGCGTGTTTGTAGAGGGAGCGTTGGTTACAACAGTGAATAGTCCTCTGGGGGCGGTCTGCAGAAAAAAACACCTACGAAGAAAAATGAAACCACTGAAGAAAAAAGCGGTGTAACAGATACCGGTAGTGGTCACAAGCCTAGTGCGCCCTCTGGTGGTAGGCAATGTTTACTCTTTGGTCATGTCGGTCAGTGTGAAAATCACATTTAAGAATATGTGAAAATATATATGTGTTTAACATATATAAGTCGCACCGGAGTATAAGTCGCGGGACCAGCCAAACTATGAAAAAAAAGTGTGACTTATACTCCGAAAAAGACGGTATTTAGACACCAAACTGTGTATCTTTAGTATTTTTCCCATAATTCATAACCTTAGCAGGACAAACAAATAATTTTTAGTAATAAGAATAATGGATTAGATGTCTATAGCACTTTTCAAGGTACCCAAAGAGTTTTACATAATTGATTGATTATTCATTCACTCACATTCTCACTCTAGTGGTGGTAAACTGCCACTACTTTTTGCATGTTATAAGATAAATATACCATTGCCAAATCTTGGATCAAACCAAGTGTTAGTGCGTGGTTTGCAGGACTGTGAGACTCTAGCACTGGAAAAACTCCCTTATATGTGAAAGGGTAAATCTCTCTTCTTTTATGATGAAAGCTTTGGAGATATGTCAACCATCCATAAATGAAACGAGTTTTTTTTTTTTTTTATTGTATTTTAGATACATAATCTTGAACTGATTTTCTTTGTT
>JAPTGZ010000005.1:34167762-34180087 GCA_029814645.1 Fowleria isostigma | reverse complement strand
TAGATAGATAGATAGATAGATAGATAGATAGATAGATAGATAGATAGATAGATAGATAGATAGATAGATGTTTTTTAATACATCCTGTTCCAGGAAAGAATGTTGTACGTCTATGTATATTTGCACAATTTGTAACAACAACTTTATATTCAGTACCCAAAGCTGTTTCATGCATTATGTTGATAAGGAATATAATGTGGTCATGTGGTGTGGACTGTATGGATTCATAGATGTGTCAGCCTTCAGCAAATAAGATGATACAGTCACAGAAAAAAATTTAGACCATCAAAAGTCATCCAAAACAATGGTTATGCAATCAAGTAGTAACTCCTGTGTGTATCATGTGACTAAAACAGACAGAAAAAAAACCATGGAATTTCTAAAAGCACTGTTTTTTGTCAGTACAATGCCATGGATATTGATGTAAGAACGTATGTGATTTTGGTTATTACCAAGAAAATCATGAAAAATAGATAAATATCAGCTCTTATTGTTATATTTGCCCAAACAAATGTACCTTTAGTTGTACTGGGCATTAAAATGAACAAGAAATTGAAGAAAAGTTGGGTGGTCTTATAATTTTTCCCAGGACTGTATAATGACTCATTTGCAATATCTGATTGTCTAGTTTTGAATATTTTACATGGTAGCTCTTTTCTGTTCATTATCACATACTCGCCACAAAAATACTTCCTAATCCAAAGACAGAGGTACAACTTAACTTATCGTACATAAATTGTGAACTCATCAAGAGGTCAGACTATAGTGGAATATTCATGTTGTCACCGTTCATTTTGCTGAACCATATTGAATCATAAGATTTAGTTGGTTCAAGTCTCCTAATAAAGGCAGTAGTGTGGAGAATCTGTGTGTGTGGTTGCCTTTCATAGTGCCAGAGGGCCTTCTTGTTACAAGGAAAAGAGTGAGAACCAAAGTAGGAAGTTTAATTCACTAAATACACCGAGGAATAAAAAATCAATACTGTGCTGCAATATACAAGAGCTACACATAGGCACACTAACACACACACACACACACACACACACACACACACACACACACACACACACAAAGGCCTCAACCCATATTTCATGCTCGAGTCATTTTAGTCGACACGTGTGAGGTTCCTATTAACTTCTTTGCCACCAGACTCTCAGTTTAAACACTCATCAGCACAAATGAGCAAGCAAATACTCCATGATGGCATCCACGTTCTTGGATGCACATGAAAGACAAAAGCTACTCCCACCCTATCTTGTCACTTCAGGCACTGACAACTCCATGGTCCACTTTCAAAAGCTTAATTGTGTGCTGTGCACTGAAGCCCGAGCCGGCAACAATTAAACCCATTTCATCCTGACATAACCGCTCAGAAAGTGCTGCAGCATTTTCCTGATGATTTGAATTGCTTTTATTTTAGGACCTGAGATGAAAGCGATGATGGATAGGAGAGGTGGGAGCCGGCTGTCTGATAAACTGTGTGGTGTACCACACAGGAAAAGAACAACACTGGGGATCAGGGATTCTCCTGTCAGTTTTGTGTCTATTTGTATGGATATGCCTTTACCTCTTGTTGTTTTATGAGTCGCAGCAGACGACAAAGAATGCGACTGAAACCGGTATCACAGCCCTTGTATGTATGCATGCATATGTTTGAGCAGCGCTGTGCTAAAAGTTTAGCCGTCAGTCTTACACAGTGAGTGTTGAGCAGACGGCTCCGCTCCCACCTGCCTACCAGTGTTAGTGTCACCGCCTCAGATGCTTTTGACTGCAGTGTCACGCTGAATTTATTCGCACTCGCAGCATGCGTGCATCACACTGTGCACGACTGTGTGTGTTTGGTGTTTACTGGCAATAATGTCGGCTTGCTGAACAAACCATAGTTGTCACTGCTAATGACTTTTGTGAAATAATTTTTAGATTTTTCTTAAGCTCCTTATACATCTGCTGAATTGTTTGTCTGGATAAAATGCTAAGTATAAAGAAAAGAACATTATTGATTTGTTGCTGCAGGTTTTGCCAGAGGCTAAAGCCACTTTTACACAGAGATCGCGACGTGATGATCCCACTTTTTTTCCACCATTGACCGATTTCCACAGCCAAGTCAAAGGCGTTACAGAGATGACACAGGCTGGACTTTTACACAGGGGACTTACATTCTAGAATCAAAGGGGTGGTGATGCATTTTTAAATCCCTTGATGTGGGAGAGACAGTGGACACACGGAATGGAGGCACTGACATGGAGCACTGTTGCCAGCTTCGCTTGTACCCACCACACAGGTGAAAATGGCATGTAGCCATGGAATCATGCCAGTGCCTCCATATCAGCTGTCTCTCCTGTGCACTGGTTCAGCTGTCATCAAAACACTTTGGTTGTGGACCAAGAGGTGTTTCTTTTGCACAGCGTTCTGCAATCATGATCATACCTTTATCACAGCTCTGTTACTACCTCCCAAGGTGTTACAAAGCCCCGATAAAGGCAAGACCAAATGATCACACCACTTCATTTACACAGATGTGCTGTATGCAGATGGCTTAAAGGGGTGATATTATGCTAAACCCACTTTTCTTAGCCTTTGGTACATTTATTTGTGCATTTTTTGACCCTAATAGTTTGTGAAATTTGAATTTGAACCCTCCAAGTGCTGAGCTCTATCTTTATATTTGTTTTGGCTAAAATTTAGTGGATTTCTACAACCTGTTTTAATTTGTTCTTTGTTGCATTTCATAAGTAATTATTTCACTACATTTGCAGAAACAAGGTCAAGACTTCCGACAAACATCTCTACAAGTATGACATCAGCAGTGGTGGTTGTAGTCCATATGGCTAATTTCCGGTTTGGTTTAAACACATCTAAAGTATATTTAATATTTTTACACACCCATCAAGGAAAGACATGTATAGACCTTTAACACCTTAACTGGCCAGTCTGATTATGATTTCATTGATTTTGAAGAGTTTTCCAGTTATTTTTACTGGCGGAGCTAGACACTACGCTAGTAGTAGCTAGTTAGCTTATTTCTGGTTCGGTTTAAACACATCTAAAGCATATTTACACCTAACATTTCTACACACACGTCCATTAAAGACATGTCTAGACCTTTAACACCTTAATTAGCTGGTGTGAGTATGATTTCAATGCATTTGTAAAGTTAATATCAGAAGCTGTGGTTCTTACCGGTTCTGTATCACTGTCCTGGTGCTCCAGGTCAGACTCTGAATCAGACCTATGAAGATCAACCACACAGTTTGACCACGTTGTCATTATTAATTATAAATTCAAGTTATTTATTTATTTATTTATTTATTTTGTTATCACTAGACCAGCTTACTGTATCCTGAAAACTACAAAAATGGATTAACAGTACAGTCAACATCCTGGAGGGGGTGGGGTGTGAAGTGATTGATTGTATTTAAAGGGCCAGTGCTCAAAACCATCCGGCTCATTTCATTAGTCATAAATGGGCTTGAAGATGGACCTGTGGAGTTAAATGAATGAAGAATTCAGACCCGAACATAGCATTTCCAGTTTATGTAGACCACAAGGAAATGTTTTAAAATGCAAAATTCCATTATAAAAATGAAAAATATCATTCCTTTAAGTCTTGTCTTTTTTTTTTTTTTTTTTGTTTTTTTTTACTTTTTTGGCTAAAGTTACTGTTTTGCTGCTAGCACGCACATGTCCAGATGTACATTCATTCATGTAAGGCTTTCTGCAATGTCCATAAAGTATTAAAACTGAGATTCAGTCAAGAATACCCAGATGAATCACAGCTACAGCCACCAAAGCTGTTCAGAAAATTACTAAGTAGTTAGATTAACATGATCGATGCGCTCTGTGATTCCAGTCTTCACTGCAGCATCTGCCCACTCTTGAGGGCCCTTATAGCTGCTGCACCCTACAAGCACAACTCCTGGGTGGGTGGCCTGTTGCCTTCAGTCCTAGTTATTAGATTAGTCATCGCCTGAGTTGCTGTTCTATACATGGGCAGATAGTGATGCGGTGGCTGGATTCGTCTGAGCTGCAGACAGCTTTAATGCTAATCAGGTCCACTCATGGCAGCTTGGCACACAGCCAGGTAACAGACGTTGTTTGTTTTTCATTTACATTTTCACCTGTGATTTCCCCTTTAACAGATAGCAGGTTGTCATATTTTATTCACAACAACTTTATTTGTAGTATTTAGATTGTTGTACATGACATAAGAGGTGCTTCATGGATTGTCTGATTTCATTTTGACTGTAAGAGCTCCCCCAAATCCTGTAATACACTGTTTTTCATTTTCATTCAGATGGCTAATTACATTATTAAAGCATTTAAGCTGTATATTACTCTTACATCTGATGTTAAAACTTACCGTTAATGCTCTGCTGTCTAGTTTAACCGTGCATGCATGGGTACTATAAATTATTTCTGCAGAATTTAAAGTAGGGCTACGTGATTTGATGAAATTTGCAATTTCAGTTCACTTGTTAACTAGGGGAAATCTACAGATAACTAATCAATTTGAAATCTGTTTGTTTAAACAGAAACTTGATCCAAATATTTAAAAAGTAGTGACTTTTATGTTGCATGTTTCACACAGTAGCTCTGTCTGGTCAGTGTCACTGAACCCAAAATATCATCATTCACTCAGGATTTTTTTTTTTAAATTGCTGGCTTCTGTGATCATATAATTGCAGAGACTGATGGAAATTGTGCTTAATTGTGCAGCTCTAGCTTAATCTGTTAGTACACTAACTGGAGTATCATTAACAGAAACGGTGAATGAGCCGAAAAATGGATACAAATAGCATCAAGAAAAGCTAATGCCATCTTCACACAAAATGTTTATCTCAGTAGATTCATACAATGACCACAATATGTGCACCTTAACCCATAAAGACCCAAACAACCACTGATGGCCTAAACCATCGACTGATCTAAACCGTTTTTAATTAATAATTATATTCAGGAAGGCCTCTAATACTATGATATGCCAAAAAAGTATTCATATCTTTCATATTTTCACCAAAAACTGTCAAAATGTCTTTAGTGATTTTCATCTTTCTTGGTTCAATTAGGGTCAGATAAATTAGGTACTCCACTTAATGAAATATAGTGACTCAAAATGTGATAAACCATATGGTCGAGCAAGCAGTTAAAGAGTTAGAGGATTCAATGATCTGATTTGTATCATTTGATAAGTCTAATTATAACAGAGCTGAACTATGGTGTGGGGTTCCTCAGGGCTTGTTCTTGGACCTCTTTGTGTATCGTTTACATAAATGATTTTCCTAAGATTCACCAAAATGTTCTGGCATTTTTATTTATGGATTAACCCATAAAGACCCAAACATCCACTGGCAACCAAAGTCATTTATTGGTATAAAAAGTTAAATACTTATTGATCTACTAATCCTAGTAATCCATGTAAAAAATTGGTTTAAAATGCATTGTCATCTTTTCATGGTCATCAGATATGACCCAGTTGGACATTCAGAGGCTCTGTAGTTATGTGGAAACACCTTTATCCTCTACAACATTGATTCACCAGTAAAATCCATGGAGTTGGATCAATGGCAGTGGATGGACACACTTATAATCAGCTATCATGGTAGGTCTTTATGGGTTAAACTAGGTAAAATAAACCATAAAATTTTACAACAGTGTTGTCATTGTAGACCACTAGTTTACCATTTAGCCACTGCCATGCAGGTTATTTGGAGACAGAAGTGACCATATTTGGACAAAAGGGGCTGATCTACGAGAGCCTGGAGTGGTCAGAGGGGGAACCAATGCCAAGCACTAGCTGACTGACCTGATGAAACATCACTACTGTGTAATGTATAACAGACAGATTTGCTGTAGTGGCATCAACAAATTCCACTAAAAATGACTGTCATTAAAACATTGCCTTTTATTAAGTAAAACAACACTCCAAATGTCTGACTCTGCAGGGGAACAAGCTACCATACAGAGTTGTCATTCAAAGTCTGAAAGGGCAGATATCAGTACTTTCTTTGACTAGAGATCTGATTAATGAAGGATAAATTTACCGATGGACCAGGTCATGCATTGGAAATGAAATGATAAAACCAGAAGGAACCCTGGAAAAAAAAAACAAATACAGAGAAGTTGAGTGTTAATCAATGGTGTCCAGGGATTTTAACCCTAGGAACCCTAGAGACCATCAGCTTTATTCTAATTTTAAGACACAGGCTTATAAGCTCCATTTTAGAGCTAATGTCCTTCCCCCTTAGTTGTCACTTTACAAACAAAGATGCTGATAGTGGTAAAGGACATCATCTCATTACCCATCTACAGCATAATTAGATTAGAAGTCGTGTTAACCGAAAACATTCCGTCATTGACAGGTTTTTTTTAAAGATGACAGAAAATTCTGAAAGCCGTTCATCATTTTGACAGATTCAAATACTGAGGGATAATGTACCAAAGAAAGTTTACACAACACTGTGAACAGATCCTGGACCAGAATCACTGGTCTGTTTCTCTCTTAACAAGGCAGTCCATAACAGCAACCTACCTGTATATAACCCTACAGCCATCTATATAACCCTACAGCGCCTGTTTGTAACCCTACAGCGCTTGTATATAACCTTAAAGTACCTGTATGTAACCGTACAGCGCTTGTATATAACCCTACAGTACCTGTATATAACCCTTCAACACCTGTATGAAACCGTACAGAGCTTGTATATAACCCTACAGTACCTGCATATAACCCTACAGTGCATGTATATAACCCTACAGCGCTTGTATATAACCCTACAACGCTTGTATATAACCCTTCAACACCAGTATGTAACCGTACAGCGCTTGTATATAACCCTACAGCGCTTGTATATAACCCTTCAACACCAGTATGTAACCCTACAGTGCATATATATAACCCTTCAACACTTGTATGTAACCCTACAGTGCTTGTGTATAACCCTACAGCGCTTGTATATAACCCTACAGTGCATGTATATAACCCTTCAACACTTGTATGTAACCCTACACTGCTTGTGTATAACCCTACAGTGTCTGTATAAAAACCTACAGCACCACTGTTCACAGCTAAATACAACACTGTTACTTTTGTCAAATGACTCACCATTAGTTCTCCTGTAATCCCCCCCATCCAGTTGATGGTGAGTGCATATTTATCAGTCATTGTCAAGTCTTTTTTTGCTGTTTAACTGACTTAAACCAAAATTGCATGCTACTTTGCTAGCACAAAATATCAAGACAGCTGTCTTGTCTTGTAGTTATTTTAAAAAATGACGAATAATGTGTTATGACGGAATTTGACGGACGATAAAAATGTCTAGCGCAACCCCTGGATTAGATACTGTAAGTTATCGTACATACAACTGCAGTGCTTTTTATTAATTATATGGAATATTCTATTTATCCTGTCTCATAGCAAAAGAAGAATTTTGTGTTCATATGATGATTGCACAGTTTTCATTTTCAGCACCAAGTAAAGCATCTCTCACTCTCACACTATTTATGTCACATATCTGTAGCCAATGGTTCAGACCAGCAGTTCACCACAAATGGACATGAAACAACACATGACATGACAAATGAAGCATAACAGTTTAGCTATTGTCCTTAATAACTTACCAATACAGAAACTGGAACTTCCCTGATACACCCATTCAACACAGTAAATGGTTTTACACCTTTAGTGCAGACTTAAATAACCTAACTAACCTAGTTACAAACAATTCATTATGTAAGGCTCTTTGTATCCTCCTAATGCCTCACTTCCTTGTCCAAATGCGGCTCCTTTGGTATTTTGATTCTGGATTTTCTGAGTCAGTGGATGACCTATGTGATGCACTAAGACATTTATTTCAGAACACAACACAACCTTTAATCGTCACACTACTGAACTCCTGTACCACCAGTTCACTGTCTAACCTTCAGCTACTTTGCCACATGGACACTGGCATTATTGTGTTTTTAATAAAAGTCTACATAAAGGTGGACTGTGTCTTCAACAGAACAGAGAGGAGAGAGAACGAAAAACCAGGAGAAGACGGTGATTTCTCTGGAAAACAATTATTTGTTACTGCACCCAATCTCCATTTATACCCCCTCATCCTTCTCGCCGTTCGTTCTCCCTGCCTGTTGTTAATTTGTTTTTATCCATCACTCATATCCTCTTTGTCATTTAGTATCTTCTCTCTTTCTGTGAAGCCCCCGACCTCCGCATCTCCCCCTCCGACGTGCTGATTACTATTGTACTTCCCTCCTCACCTCCCGCTCTTCTCGCCTCCTCCTCCTTTCTCAGCCTTCCTGGAGGATTGTGAGTTTGCATGAACAAGCCCACTGATGAGATCAATTATCTATCAGCAGTCACAAAAGTATTGATTTAATACGCACACGCACAAACACACATCTCTTTCTCGGCACTGCGGCGCTCCTTTGTCCCACGGGCCTTTGGGAAATCAGAGGCCCTCTGTGAGCTCGATTGTGTTTGTCAAATGTTCAAGTCATGCCCTAAAATGGGTGCTGTTCAAGTGTGTGTGTGTGTGTGTGTGTGTGTGTGTGTGTGTGTGTGTGTGTGTGCATGTCCCTGCTTGGTCTATAAAACCCTGGTCCTTTCCCATGGGGCTATGCACAGAGGAGACGTCTATTATTCTTTTATCATTTGGCTTTTTGTTGTCATTACACACTGCTCTTCGCCTCTTTTCCCCAGTGGCCTCATCCTTCATTCTGATCCTCTCTATATACATTTGATGCCCCTTTTTTGCTTTTCCTTCCCCTCTTCTGGTATTGCTCCCCAGCAGCGGCGAGGTGTTTTATGGGTTGTTTGTTAAAGTGTAGAGCAGAAAGGGCTCCCCCTTCGCCTCTTCCTCCCTCTTTCCTCTGCCTCCCCTCGTCCACAGGGAATCATTGAAGTGCAGCCTTTCCTTCTTTGCCACTCTTCTGTTGCATGATTTAGAAGCAGTGGCTGTGTGATGCATTTATGTGTGCGTCCACAGACTCAGACCACTTAATCTCTCTGTTCTCCAGTAATTTTTCATTCTTTCACCTAAAACAGCAAAGGGCTTATTCACACACAGCAGCACAAACACTCACCCCACCACACAGTTAATAGAGAATGTGGCACTTTTTTTTTTCTTTTACTCTATCTTTTACATGCAGACACAACACACACACACACATGCACCAGGGAGGAGGTGTGATACTCATTCTGAACACTGCACTGGCTTCCCCTCCATTATCCTGCGATTGAACGGTTAATGTTGCAGGAGGTGAGAGAAATGGAAGGAGATAGAGGTCTATAGCTTCAACATTTTTTTTTTTTTTTTTGCACAGACAAATAGATCTTAACAGAGGAGCAAAGCTTATTCACGATGCGGCCTATTTCTCACCACAAAAAACATAGGCAAACATAGGCAGGCATGCTGGGAAATATGGAGGGAACATATTTAATTTAAAGCATATTTATATGCGCATGAAGGGGAAGAAGGCAGTTGGTTATTACACCAAATCCTCTCTTTGCTCATTTATCAGACCTTTGCACCTGCAGTAAACATGCTTAGCTGTCTGTGCGCTGGGTTGCGTTATTGCATTTAAATACACGTCACCTGACAAACACTATTCACCTCATGATTTACTGATGATATGCTTCTGAATTAATGTGACATGAAGGTATCAGAATTTATCACATAATACAGTAAAATGCAAAATGGCGTATAAAAGTCAATAGTCTCTAAGTAAATTATCTTTATTCAATCACAATTGAGTAAAAAACTCATGGCTATGCACTTAATGAACATTTCAGCTTTTATTTTGGTGATCCAACTGTATCATTTTCCTTTTGTTGATCTTCAGTACTGGTGCAACATTCAATAGTGTGCAAATGTTAGCAATCATTTTCATGTGGAGTTTTTGCTTGCTCTATATTCATGTAACATAACACAAAGGGCCTGATTTACTAAAGGTTTGCGTGTGTGAAAAGGTGTGCAAACTTAGCTGCACATGAATAACGACGTTGAAGTACCACTTAGTAAAATTCTACAACAATTGAAGTTCAGTTGTAAAGTGTATGTTTACAAAAAAAAAAGCTTTAGTGATAAGTCATGGAGTAAATTAGTGGAGTCTTGACACCACACAACTGACTGGCAAATAAAGCTGTCAATCACATATTTTGTGTTTTGTAAAAACACAGCTAAGAGTAGATGTAGAGGTCCAGTTTCCTCTCAAATATGATGGGCAGTACTTATGGAACTTTTGTGGCTTCTGCTACTGTGGGCTGGCCCTTTGAGCCAACTTTGAATACGGTGCCGGATAGGTCAGTTTGATGATTCCAGAAACTCCTCATCTACTCACATTTTCATCTACAACCTTCTCTTGAGTTCTCAGAGAAAAGGTTAAAAAAATAAAGGTTCTCCGGGTAAAAATGCCTTATTGATATAGCAAATTTCAGAAGAGTCTGAAGTACTACCAGGGAAAAAAATGCTTTGGTTATCAAGTTTCCATTTATTGTAATGTGGTATAGAAAACTAGAGTCTGCTGGAAGACTCAGCTCGATTTGCACCATTTCTCATGAATATTCAACATGCTAATCTGCTTGACTGGTTAACAGCTAGCTAATGTATATAGCACTTCCTTGAGTTGGCAGTAATGTTTTACTTACAGTCTGAGCACTGGTTGTAGACTGCCGCGATAGTACTGCTCCAGGCTTCAACAGCAACCTTATTGTGAAGCCTCTGCATTGTTGAAGTTCTGTTTGATCATAGTGCACAAAAACGTTGACACTCAGCCATCCTTGCTGTACACAAAAACTGCCACTGAGCTAAACGAATTCTGTGGGCGTGGTCTCACCTGGGTGAGGTCATGAATAGTAATGAGCTCAGGCAGTAACACGTCACACCCACCAGCTTTTCTAATTGACCTGATTTCTCCAGTTATTTCTTTTTAGTCTCAATAGCAGACAGAGGAGGTAGAGGTTAATTTACATATTCATTACATAACACAAACACCTATGGACCTAACATTTATAAAAAAAAAATACAAGGAAAAAAACGTTTTATGTGGAAGGACACCTTTAATTGAAAGGCAACCCCCAAGGCGTCACTTTCTGTTGTTCGGTCATGAGCCGTTGGCGTCTGTTCTCAACACCCAAGGGTCCCAGACAGAAGTCATTGTAAGCCCTTAGATGCTTGAAATTGATGTCATGGCCAAGGTGATATTGTTTTGTAGAAAAAAATAATAACTGCTGGTTGGTTTCAGTGAAGACTAGGGTTTGTGTTCCATTTCAAGCTGTGTTTATTTTTGTGTTTTATTTTCTGCTTCTGTCATCCTTATTTAGCCCTCTCCCAGCCCTTTATAACAAAACCACTGGTCTTTATGCCTACCTCTAACACCTAACCATGGCATTGTCTACATCAGTGTTGTCAAACTCATTTTCTTTCAGGTTCCACATTCTGCCCAATTTGATCTGAACTTGGCTAGACCAGTAAAATAATAGCATAATACCATATAAATAACTCTTAACATTTTATGTTTGTTTAACTGCAAAAAAAAAGTAATATTAAATCATGAGAATATTGACATTTATAAACTATCCAAACAAAAATATGTGAATAACCTGAAAAAAACTGACATTTGTAAAAAAAAAAAAATAAATAAATAAGTGCAATTTGAACAATATTATACCTTAACTTCTCATTTATACATACATTATAGATCAGAAAGCACAAAACTTTTAGTAACAGGCAGAATATTGTTAGAAATAGCACTTCATTTTCTGTAGACATTTCAGGTTCATATTTGTTCAGGTTATTCACATGATAGTTTGTTAATGTAAATAAGTAAGTAAGTAAATAAGCTTTATTTATAGAGCACTTTTCACAGAGAGGAGTCACAAAGTGCTTTACAGTGCAAATTACAAGCCATTTATTATCAAACAAATGTGTTTGCTGTTTTTAAATCATATTGACAACAGAAACTATCCAAATGACTCTGATCCAAAGTTTACATACCCCAGTTCTTAATCCTCTGTATTGGCCCCGCCCCTGTAACATCGATGACAGCTTCAAGTCTTTTGTGGTCATTGTGGATGATGCACTTTATTTTCTTAGATGGTAAAGCTACCCATTCTTCTTGGCAAAAACACCTTGAGTTCATTTTTAGATTGCACGAACTGCATGTTTGAGACCTCCCCAAAGTGGATCAGTGATATTGAGGTCAGGAGACTGAGATGGACACTCCAGAACTTTCACTTTTTTCTCCTGTAGCCAATGACAGGTCAACTTGGCCTTGTGTTTTGGGTCATTGTCATGTTGGAACATCCAAGACTGTCCCATGCGCATTC
>JAPTGZ010000005.1:34127125-34137647 GCA_029814645.1 Fowleria isostigma | reverse complement strand
ATTGATTCACCAGTAAAACCCATGGAGTTGGATCAATGACAGTGAATGGACACACTGGGTTTATGTTCATTTAATGAAGGTTTTTCCGAAAAAGACACTTTTTCTTCAGTTTTGTATGTTTTTGATGTAATAATCCTCAACTATACTCTTCTTTTATGAACATCTACATGATTAGTAAATTAAATGTTGGAAAATACCTGATTTTCACTGAAACCCCCCCCACAAAAAACAGAGGATAATGTTACAATAAATAATGATAAACCACTTAAGGATGGTAGAATTTAGAGAAAAATTAATTTGGGAAATGCCACAAATGTCACACTGGATCCTTATGGGTTAATGTGAATTGAACTGCACATTTATATTTTAGTTATTTTAAAATTTTATTGTTGCTCATACCATTTAGAGGGGGGATGAGTGAGTAAAAGTTAGAGGATAGGGATAATATGAGGGAGGATAAGGACAAGGGGGAAGGTTTTTGGGAGACTAGGATGAAGGGCCAGTGTTCTGAAGGTGCCAGATCTGTTGTCTGTCTTTGTTTTGTGTACTTGTTTCCTTTATTTTTTTGTGTCCTTTTTCACTGAAATATCAGCCTGAGAATGCTCCAAGTCTTAGGAGGTGATCCTTGCCCCACATCAGCCCTTAGCTGTCATTGGCTATTATTATTAGAAGTTGTAATTGACTCCTGGTTTTGTTTTAAAGGGGTCATATTTTGCCAAATCCATCTATTTGTGTATTTGGACCCTAATAGTTCATAAAGTTTGAATGTAAACCCTCCAGGTGCTGCAGAGTTATCGTTATATTCATTTTGATAAAAATTGAGTGGATTTCTACAAACCATTTTAATTCCTTCTTAATTTGTTATGTCTATGTCTAGTTACATCATAACATTTACACATATAAGGCCAAGACTACCAACGGACATTTCTTTGAGTACACTGTAGTTGTTTGTCGGCAGCAGCAGTTGTAGTCCATACTGAAAAATATGTCCAAACTTCGAGCCGAATCCCTAAAATGGTAGTTGTTGGGTTGTATTAACGAACACAAGTGACTGAAAGGAACACATCAGCATGGTCAACAACCTGGAGGGGGTGGGGCATGAAGTGGCTCAATTGCATTTAAAGGGCCAGCGTTCAAAACGACCTTTCTGGTGTCATTACTCAGGAATAGTGTTGAAGATGGACCAGTGGAGTTGAATTATTGAAGAATTAAGACACAAATATAGCATTTAAAGTTTATGTGGCCCACAGGAAAATGTTTTAAAATGCATATTTCTATATAAAAAAGAAAAATATTACTCCTTTAATAAATAATGTAATTAATGTGTGTAAAAACTACAAGATTTATTTGAACAACTGACACACACCCATATTTTTCTACTATTCTACTGTGGCATATGCTTGGATTTAAAGCTGCAGGAGGGAAATAATGAAGAAAAAACATCCATAATTTCCAAGCAGCTCTGTCCTCTCCAACTTCTTTATATGGAGAAAGTAGAGCAGGAGACTCATGTATAACTGAATCCTAAGGGTGATATGTAACCTGCAGCTTTCAGTCATGTGTTTTAACCCCCTACCTGTCTGAAAACACCTACGACTGGCTAAAACCAGATTTTCTATAACATGAAGCCAAGAGAATAGTATGTGTGTATGTGTATCAATAAAACAAACTGAGCTACTCCAGCTGAAGGGCCACGCATAACGTCAGAATGATAGCTGCTTTTAGGAAGGTCATCTCGGACAAATAATGATAGGTCTCTGAGCCAGCTCTGTCCTTCATGCTGACGTAACTGTAATTATACAGAAACAGTGTGAAAGCAGTGTCAGGAACTGTCTGTGGTGCTGAAACTAGGTGACCTTTGACACTGTGCAAATAATTTGTTTCAAAAAACCTTCAGAAAGATGATTTTAATCTGCAGGCATATTACTCTAATAAACTAAATGCCAAGTAGCTTTGCAATAAGTCTGCAAAGCCTGCAAAATATTTTGTGTATCTCCTATTTAATAAAACAAAACATGTGGTTTTAACTTACTTTTACTAATCAAACATGTTTTTACATGTTAGTAATTACTGTAATGCTGGCCTGGTTTTTAGCTCCGTCTCATACAACCACATTGTAGCCTGTGAATGGAGTTACTCTGTTTATTCTTCACTTACTATCAAAACAAACACTTAGCAGGAGTTTGTCATCACATCCCATATGCTGTGAAATACACTGACAGAGTAAATTGGGTTAGCAAAGTTGTTGCTTTTATTTCTAAAAACATATTTTTTCTTCAAGGTAATTCTGTCTCCCTTGTTTCCTTTGTGATCTTCTTCTGCTAGCCCTTGTTTTCTGTACCTACTCATGTTTTATACCTTGTTTCTCTTGTTTCTGTTGCTGTCTCCACTCATAAACACAAAGCCGAGGCATCGACACATTGTGCTGGAAATCATGAAAACAAAGAGAGGCAGACATGTCGTGTCATTGATTATCCAGTTTGAGAGACGAGATCTGTGTCTGCTTCAACTAAGAGGACTTTCTGAATACTAACTGTAACATGTCGTCACATTTACATTTTTATGGATATTATGCAGTGTGATAGATATTTTCTCTATGCAGTATAGGTGAGCTTTGATTCCATCTTTTCTGCATTGCATCTACAGTCGCAGAAAAAATTATTAGACCATCAAAAGTAATCAAAAACAGTGGTTATGCACTCAAGTACTAACTCCTGTGTGTATCATGTGACTAAAACAGACAGAAAAGAAAACATGGAATGTCTAAAAGCACTGTTTTTGTCAGTACAATGTCATAAATATTATGTAAGAACTTACGTAATTTGGATATTATCAAGAAAACCATGGAAAATGGATAGATATCAGCTCTTAAATTAAACTCTTATGAGATTTTTTTTGTTAATATAATTATATTTGTCCAAACAAATGTACCTTTAGTTGTTGTACCAGGCATTAAAATGAACAAGACATTGAAGAAAACATAGGGTGGTCTAATATTTTTTTCTGCAACACTACAACACTGTTAAGTGCAGACTAATGTAAATGGTTGACAGCTGAGTTCATGATGGCAACTGGCAGATGATTAGTGTATAAACATAGACGTGCTCTTTCTTGGACTGCCAATCTGCTTGTGTAGATCAGTTCTATCCACGTCTAAATGCCTAACAAGCACAGAAACAAGGAAACGACAGTAGCAGTCCAGTGAGACACCAGTAATATAATACAAGGTGCATAATTCAGGAAACTCCCAACAGCTCTTTCCAGGCAGCAGACATAACTCTGTCCTGCAAGGTCAGCGATGAAGCTTCAAATCCAAACGTTGTTTAAATACCAGGCACATTATTCATTTGAAGAAGTGATCACTGGTTAGGTGTATATTACCCTGGCGCTGCTGGCATAACACAGACTGCGCAGTAAACCCTGGCAGCGTAAAGTGGCACAGTAAAGAGGTTTCACCGGCGTCACTGCTATGAGTCATGTCTAATGCCATCTGCTCTTTAGGCTCTGAAACTGAAGACCATCGTAAGAGGAGATGCCCCAACCAGCCTCGTTACCACTGGCCTGTGCAGAAAAGAGGTGAGAGCAAGTATTCTCAATCATAACAAATAATGTCTTGTGTTCCTGATTGTTTTGTTTTGGATTTTTTTTCACTTTTTGTATTTGCTTAATAAATGAAAAAACATACGTACTTTTAAAAAATGACTTTCATGTTGAGTAATATGAGGTCTGACAAAAGGCTTATACAGTATTAACAAGGATAATGGAGGCATTTTTAACCCATAAAGACCCAAACAGCAACTGGTGACCAAACACATCCACTGATCTTAAATATTTAGTCCCTGTTGATATACTAATCCTATCAATACATGTAAATGATTGGTGTAAAATGTCATCTTTTCATGGTCGTCAGATGTCACTCATTTGGATGTTCAGAGTTTCTGTAGTTACTGTGGAAACGCCATCATCTTCTACAACATTGATTAACCAGTAAAACTCATTAGTTGGATCAATGACAGTGGGTTTATGTTCAGTTAATGATAGATTTTATTGGAAAAGTCCTATTTTCTTTAGTTTTCTCTGTTTCTGATATACAGTTGTGCTCATAAGTTTACATACCCTAGCAGAATTTATGATTCTTTTGGCCATTTTTCAGATAATATGAATGATAATACAAAAAGTTTTCTTTTGCTCGTGGTTAGTGGTTGGGTGAAGACATTTATTTATTATGAAACAAATGTGTTTGCTCTTTTTAAATCATACTGATAACAGAAACTATCCAAATGACCCTGATCCAAAATTGACATACCCTAGTTCTTAATCCTCTTTACTGGCCCCGCCCCTTTAACATTATTGACAGCTTCAAGTGTTTTGTGGTTGTTGTGGATGAGGCACTTTATTTTCTCACATGGTAAAGCTGTCCGTTGTTCTTGGTAAAACACCTTCAGCTCCTTTAAGATTTTTGATTTTTTTACATGAACTGCATGTTTGAGACCTCCCCAAAGTTGTTCAATGAGGTTAGCATGT
The DNA here is from genome assembly GCA_029814645.1 of Fowleria isostigma. NCBI lineage: Eukaryota > Metazoa > Chordata > Actinopteri > Kurtiformes > Apogonidae > Fowleria > Fowleria isostigma. The sequence continues at coordinate 34,133,123 of JAPTGZ010000005.1, read as the reverse complement.
CAATCAAACATGTCTGACCAATGGGGAAGCATCTGCCCACTGGGGATGTTTGTGCCAAAATGTTTCAATAAAAAAAAAACGGAAAAAACAACTTCAGAATTTTTTTCACTTCAGTTAAAGAAAAAAGTGTTCAATGCAATTTTGACATGAAAAGAGGATGTTTGGTCACCCTACCTTAAATCTCCAGAGATGCCAGTAATGTTCTTGTAATAGTTGCTCTAGTTTCTAAGTCAAAAATGTGCATCAAATACAGTGTATTCCTTATTGAGGTAGAACAGTTGGACTTAGTTCACTTCACTTACAGGGTTTGAAATAAATAGATATTTCCTGTAGTGTGGACATAATTGTATCTCATAATTTATATCTATGATCTCTGAAACTATGTGGACAGTAACTCTAGTATGAATGGTTTGTGTGCTCATACATGTCTCTGCATATTTGGACGTGTCTGTGTGTTGCAGCCATGGGAGTCTCAGCCATTCTGCAACACATTCCCCTATGAGATCGTGTGCGCTGACTCTTGGGGTCAGTCTCTGTTGGTTGCCACAGACGCAGCAGGGGTCATGCTGTTGGATGGTGAGGTTATACCAATCCATATTTCCCACTGTCCTCTAAAATATCCATTCATCCATATCAATTCAGTACAACGCTCAGTGAAATGCCAAGGTCAGCAGGCTAACATGAAGATAATAACGATGTTGTCCATGTTTCAGGCACTGATCCAGCTCAACCCAATGCTGGTGAGTGGCACTCAATCGATTCTCCTAGTTCGTGTCTAGAGGTTTTTTTTGTTTGCTTTTTCAGAAATACTTTAATGTGTGTTTGTGTGCTGATGTGTTGTTCTTCAGAGACACAAGCTTTACCCCCAGTGCAGGTGTTTGACAAAACCATAGTGGTGAAGCAGTTGCACGTTCTCGAGCCTCAGGACCTGCTCATCACCAGGGCCGACAAAGGTAGGCAGACAGCAAATGCAGAGGTATCAGGAAAGAGGACGATGTAGTACTTAACACTAGGGCTGCACGATATCAGCAAAACCTGCGATATGCGATCTGGGTGTACACCAGGGGTCTCAAACTCATTTAGTTCAGGGGCCACATTCAGCCAAATTTGATCTGAAGTGGGCCGAACCCCAAAAAATACCATGATAATATATAAATAATGACAACTCCAAACTTACCCTCTATGTTTTAGAGCAAAAAAAAGTAAAATTATACCATAAAAATGTTTACGTCTACAAACTAAACCAATGTGAATAACATGAACAAACTGATATTTCTTAAGAAAACAAAGTTCAATTTTAACAATATTACATCTTTTACAGATAATAGTGGATCTACAAATATACAAAACATTTAATAACGGGCAGAATATTGGTAAACTTGCACTTCAAATGTTTCAAAATGTTAATATTTGTTCAAGTTATTTGTGTTTTCTGTGAAATGATAGTTTGTTTTCATGTAAATACAGTAAAATGACATAAAAGTTGTGAGTATTTCTAGGTTATTATGATCATATTTTACTGGACCCACTTGGGATTAAATTGGTCTGTTTGTGGAACCTGAACTAAAGTGATTAATATCTCCAGTGTAATTTTTGCATTAAATTCCTCCTGTGGGCCGGACTGGACCCTTTGGCGGGCCACATTTAGTCCCCAGGCCACATGTTTGAGACCCCTGGTGTACACCATTGCAATAATGATAATATTGTGATATTTCTCATTCACCTAAAGAAATACCAATTTCATCTAATAAGAAAAATGTTCCTTATCAATGTTAAAATGAGCCGATTGTTTGGATCCTGACTCAGTTATTTATAATTTAAGACTTAATACTGTACTTACAATCAATGACCCAGTTCTGTGGTAGAACCTGGTGATGCTGTTACCATAGACCTTCAATACAAACACAGTCAAATATTTGGTCATTTTATTCACATATAACAATGTGTAAATGACATGAATGTAGTTTATAATAACAAAAGTGTCAGAGTATCGTCATGTAAGAGCTTTAACTAAACCATATTCCATTGTTTGCCTGGTTTGGTAAATGCTGCATATATAAATAAAATCTTAAAGTATAGGTGTTAAGACCTTGAACAAAGTTGTGTTCTAAAAATATTTATATCTTTTCAACATTAATAACATGTAAACTTACATTCAACCAGCAGCAGTAGCATTACTTCAGGTTTTAATACCAGAAAAACTATTATGTTAGAGTGGTAGAAAAAACCACTCTGGTACCCCATGGTGTGGAAAACAGAAAGTTAATGAAAAACGAAAAAGAAAATAAATGATTGTACATCATTGTGATATGAATACTGCACACTCTGTTATCACAATATTGATATTTTTTCAATATATTGTGCAGTTCTACTTAACATCCCCTCAGTCCATATCAGAGACCACTTCCCCTGCCCCCGCCTTTTGTCATCCTCTCATTCATTCATTGTTTTTGTTTTACCTCTGTCCTATCATTCCTCTTCCTGCCTTTATTAAATCTCTGCCATCTCTGTAAGATTAACTGTACTTACTTTCCCTTTGCACCTCTTTTAGTCCACTGGACTTATCGATCTCTCGCTGTGATCTAAGGAAGCTGACCTATAGAGAACCAATCTCCATCAGGGTCATGTGTCTGTTTATCCAACTGGATCAGCTGTGAGGGACTGACACATTTGTAGACAGAAAAAGTCAAATATACAGTACATGAGCAACAGAGAAAGACAAAACCAAACTGTAAGCTAATAAACAGCTGCAGGATTCACCTCATGTTTACTTAAACCAGAGGAGCGTGTAATTAATTACCCTGTAGATGATGAGCTAACCCTAATATTGACTTGGTTTTGATGGTGATTGTGTGATGGCAGCGAAAGCATTTGTCACGACTGTGTGTGGGCTTTGATAAAGCTTCTGAGAGCACAAGCCTTAAGAAGCCTTCTAGTAATCCGCCCGCGGTGTAACTCCATTGTCTGGTCGTGGGAGGATGCTAAGAAAAAAGAGAGAGAGAAAGAGATGGTAAATTAAGAGTAACCTCTATGTTAAACAGAAGGGACTTTGTTTTGTTTCCAGGAAAGGATGCTCGGCTCTATGTGTTCAGACTCAGCAGCCTGAAGAGAGGCCTGGAAGAGAGGCAGCTCGTCAGGAGCAAGTGTGACAGCCGAGAGAACAAACTGGAGAAGACTAAAGGTACGGCAGAAAACATGCAAGAATGGGCGCAGTGTTGGTCACGTGGTAAAAATAATCCCCACAATGAGCAATCACACTGTATGTTAACCCTTTTACTGCTGACTCGACCAGAGGGTTTAGCACATTTAGAGTCACTATATTTCAATAAGTGGAGTACTTAACTTATCTGAACCTAATTGAACCAAGAAAGATGAAAATCACTAAAGACATTTTGAGTTTTTGGTGAAAATATGAACAATATGAATACTTTTTGGTCATATAGTATGAGGCCTTCCTGAACATAATTATATTATTTGATACCACAAAAAAACTTAAATTAAATATGTGATATTTTTTTAAAAAAACATGCTCAACCAAATTTAAGTTAGTAAGCTTTATTTATATAGCACTTTTCACAGACAGGTGTCACAAAGTGTTTTACAGTGCAAATTACAAGCCATTCACGCACACACTCGTACACCAGTGAGCGACTGCTGCCATGCAAGGCGTTACCAGGCCTCACTGGGAGACATTTAGGGTTCAGTGTCTTGCCCAAGAACACTTCAACATATAGACAGTTTTGAGGCGGTATTCGAACCTTCAATCACTGGACAACCCGCTCTACCAACTGCTTCACAGCTGCCCTGATTTGTCACTTTATGGCAAGAGTAGAAAATTAAGACAATATAAAATAATGGATTATTTGTTATAAAACCAAAGTTCATCTATCACTGCAAATATTAAACATTTAGTGGTAGGACATTATGAATATGTTGAAAGAATGAACTTAGGGAGTAATTTTTGACACTTTCCAAGTTGATATTGGTAAATATGGTAAAAAAAAAAAAAAAATCTTGAAATTACTCACCCAAGGGAATAAGAAATGCAAACAAAACATTTTTTCAGGTTTTTCTTAGTGGTAGTTAAAGGGTTAAAGGGGTCATATTTTGCTAAACCCACTTCTATTAGTTTTTGGTACATTTATTTGCGTATTTGGACCCTCGAACTGTTTTGTTTGGGGCCTTCAGTATAATACGGAGGTGGACCGAATGAATACAGACATGGGAAAAAATATTAGACCGCCCTATGTTTTCTTCAATTTCCTGTTTATTTTAATATCTGCTACAACTAGAGATACATTTAGTTTGGACAAATATAATGATGACAAAAATAGCTCATAATAGTTTAACTTAAGAGCTGATATCTATCCATTTTCCATGGTTTTCTTTATAATAACCAAAATCATATATGTTCTTACATCAATATCTATAACATTGTACTGACAACAACAGTGCTTTTAGACATTCCATGTTTTCTTTTCTGTCTGTTTTAGTCACATGATACACACAGGAGTTAGTACTTGATTGCAAAACCAATGTTTTTAATTACCTTTGATAATCTAATAATTTTCTCTGTAAGTGTATATAAAATACGCTATTATTCCAAACATGACAATATTCTGAGTTTGTCAGATGTCACCATATCCTGTTTAGATATTCAGATATTTCCAGATGGAGCATTTCTAACTAAAACATGGGGCACATGCTAAAATTATTCCAGTTTTATGAGGATTCTTGGGACATGTTTACACTGCGTTCTGGATACGTTTCATTTGTGGGCATTACCGCGGGTCGAGACAGACAACCTCCTGTTTACGCTCAGTCCAAATAGAGACAAAGATCCTCTCTGGTAGAGATGGACACTCCATAGAAAAGTCCACGATTCTGCATTTCTGGTCAGAAGCAGAAACGCACCTACATGTAAACATAAGGTCAAGTTCTGTCAAAGCTTTTGGTTTTGAGACATGAGTAAATATTGAAAAGCTGACCATTTCAGGAAAGCGTTTGAAGGAGTGAAAGGAGGAGGCTGTGTTCACACTGTGGAACACCTACCACCAGTGGAAAACTTTAAAAAAATATATGTTTTTAATCAGGTTATGCACAGCCGCATGAAGTGGGAATATCTGTAGAAGACTATTCATCATAGAAACAGCTTATTAGGAATTTTGTCTTTTTGGGAATTAAGGTGAATAAATTATGTATATAAAGCCTGTCACTGGTCTTTTCAGTAAATGTTTTTACTGAGACTCGATATAGATCACAATCTTACATCAAGGCTCCTTCAAAAGATGTTTCTTCTTCTTTAATTTTTTTTTTTCTTTTATCAAATGTTTGGGATAATTGCATAACCATCACACAGTCCACTTTTCAGAGCAGCGTCTTTTAGCATTTTTAAAAACAGAACAAATTAAGACCACGTACCTCAAGACACTTTTAATAGTCTGAGTTTGACAGAAAAACAAATAAAGTCAAGTTTATTTATATAACATGTTTTAAGACAAGAAACGTTGACCTAGAGTGCTGAATAGAGACATCATACTCACAGACATGAGTAAGAGAAAATGAATTAATTAGAACGTTGACTGTACAGATCAAACTAAAAACAAGCACAAGGCACGAGTAAAATATGTGCTATGTAAAACACAAAACAAAGCCATAAAGAATGAAGCCTAACCTTTGACCTTTGACCCACTAATGGTGTCACTGCCAGCTATCTGTAATGGATGTATTGATCTGTGTGAAGCCATGCAGAGAACGGCGCCTACCACACAGTTTGTCGCATGTACTGTTATTCTCTGTTCCAGGCTGTCATCTGTACTCTATCAACACCCACCATGGCTCAGAGCTGAGGATAGTTGCAGCAATCAGGAACAAACTTCTCCTCATCACCAGGAAACATCCACGTTTCGAGGGTCTCAGCGCCGTCGCACCAGGATCAGACTCACCAGTAGAGGAGTTTCAGTACATAAGGGTAAAGACGGAAAGGGTTAACTCTTTC
>JAPTGZ010000005.1:34099189-34109723 GCA_029814645.1 Fowleria isostigma | reverse complement strand
TGTAAATACAGTAAAATGACATAACAATGTGTATATTTACACAGAGAAAATCTGGGAGTTGTGAGTATTTCTAGATTATTATGATTATATTTTACTGATTTGACCCACTTGACATTGAAGTGGTCTGCACATGGATCCTGAACTGTGTAATTTTTGGATTACATTTCCTCCTGCGGGCCACAATGGACCCTTTGGTGGGCCGCATTTGGCCCCCAGGCCGCATGTTTGAGACCCCTGATTTACATGGTTCAAACATAGGCTTCTGTACAACTTAATGAGAATAAATACTATCCAGTTCATACTGAAGCTTTTATAATAAAACCTTTTGCAACATTTTTGTGCATTCTGTTTTGTTCCGCCACTTGTATTTGTAATTAAACACCTATTAATCTGGAATTAGTCCCATGTGGTGGACCTGCATTATTTGATCATCTTAAAAGACAAGTACCCAAAGGACAAGAATAAATCTGAAGAAAGATGACTGAATATTTATGTATGCATTACTTAAATGTATGTGATGTACTCATTTATTACATTTGTGGGAAGTTATTACAATTTTGGAAACTGAAGATTTTTACCTTCCCACAAACATAAATAATCTCCAGTTACCTAGAGATTTATTTCGTTGAACAAATTTATTACGGTGATAGGTAACTGTTATTCTGTTTGTGGGAAAGTTATTACATTTGTGGGATTATCACGTTAAAAGTTGCAAATAATTATTATGTTAGTGGTTTATTATATTTATGGGGTTATCAGACAGTCATATTACTTTTCATGTTAATCGTCTACATTCCTGGAGCCATTAGGTAATATGAAAATCCACATCGAGAGACATGACCTTTTGAAAACTATCTCTGGTGTTGCATTCAAGGGCACACCGATATGTTTTGCATTTTTATATGTCTGTGTCGTTGGTTTGATTTTTCTGGCAGTACTTCAGCACAGTTACTGGCATTTGACATGGCTGATTGGTCCTTGAATGCACCACTGAGAGGATTAGTACTAATTTTCACATAAAAAGACAAAATTTAGGTAAAAGTGGCCTCCAAAGTAAAAGAGTTTGAAGTACATACCTGCCTTTTTGAATGGATTCGACTTCAAAAACACAGTTGTGCTTCAGCTAGGTGTTTCATTACATTGCTCATGAACTGCCACAGTGTTCTCCTTGGATCATTCTGTTCATCGTCTTTGTTCTTTTTTATCTCCTGTTTCATCTCTTCTTCTTATTACCTACCTTCTCTCGTCTCCTTCCTGACTTTGCTCTCTCCTGTTTTTCCACCTCTCCTTCCTTCTCTACATTTCTTGTCTGAAGGTGAAACACCATGTAAGCACATCTTCAAGATCCCGCTGTGTAACTTGGTGGGCCGCAGCATTGAACGACCCCTTAAGTCCCCTCTGGTCAACAAAGTGCTTACCACGCCAGCCCCCACCATGGTGCCCCCCACCCCACTCATCTCCGCCACACATTCGCTTTCACTGTCACGCATGGAGATCAAAGAGATAGCCAGCCGCACACGGAAGGAGCTGCTAGGTACGAATATCATCAAATACTATGTGAACAGAAAGTCACTGCTGGTGAAAACACAGCGTAATGACCACTGGTGTTTATCATACTCCACCTAAGGCTTGACAGAAGAACCAAGTGGGAAATCAGACGGTGGCTCAGTGAAACAGAGGAAGATGAGCAAGAAGAACACTGAGGAAGAGCCCAAAGCACGAGCGCTGACGTCAACAAACAGTGACAGGTGAATAGAGCATTGTTATGAGCTACACAGACCAGACACAGCTGAAGCTCCACCCATATGACCTGACCAGAAAAAATATGAATGCCAGACAAAGGTGGTCCTGTTTATACATGGGTTCGATCAAGTGAAAGTGAACATTGACATGAAAAAGCACATTTGCACACATTATTTATCAAGTGGGTGCATTTTTTAGCTGAAGATCTCTGTTTTATGGAACTGTTGTCCTTTTAAAAAAAATACCACTGGTAGAAATAAAAACTACCACTGATTTTATTGATTGTACTTTTTACATAGAAAAAAGGCATAGCCATGCCTTATCTATTACTATGAGAAATACAAATTCTGAATGATGAATTTTGTGAATTCATACACTGGTCACATTTAAAAAGACTGAACTGTTACCCAGAAATGACTCTATTTGTAATTGACCTATATCAGTATGGACCACCACAAGTTGTAAATAACACTGGGTTGGTATTAAATACATTAAAAAAAGTATTGTAATTATATCTGGCTAGTTGTTTTAAAACATAAGTCAACATTTTGGGTGATGCATACAATGGTAAAGAGTCATCCACCTGTTACTATGGTAACTTGTCCATATGTTACCACATTCTCATGTCAATAAAACAGAGACTTTACTATATTTTAATCCAAAATGTATTTTCATCATAGCTGAACATAATATGTAAAAAGTTTTGTCCTACTTGATATCAATTTCTGTTGAGAATATGTTTTGAATGTGTGTGTAAAGCTTAAAAATTGTTAATTTTAGACAACATTTAGGCCAAATAATGTGTATTATTATGGATGGAGGCAGAAAAGACAGGTTGAGATTACTGCACAAAGTGAGAATTTTATTTTCCTTGGTCAGGATATGAACAATCAGTCTAACTTGTATTTACAAAGATGAAAATGAATACTGAACAAACAATAATTCAAACCATGAATAATGAAATAGCTGCAGCATCGTATACCGACCACAATGAACATTTGATAGATAGTCAGTACCACAGTGTCATTAAAGACGCAGAATTATTTTTAAAATATGTATTATCGTCTTTTAAAAAATTATTTATATCAATTACTAGAAATTTCAGATGACCCCATTTGAATTCCAGGCGACCTCGCGTGGGGTCGCAACCCCAAGGTTGAAAAACACTGCCCTAGAACCCCTCTGGCTTGAAATGCTAGTATCAGCGCTCATATGGTGTCCCCTGTCCTCTGCAGGTCAGCGTCAGAGTCCATTGAATCAGAACTGAACATCCAGCGGCAGTGTTCATCCGGTTCAGAGGCCGAGCCAGAGAAAGCGTTACTGCGAGAGGAGAGCCCGCCCCTCGCCAGCGCATTCGCCCTCCCCACATCCTTCGAAGAAGATGTCCTGGACCTAAAGTGAAGACAATCCCATCGTGCACTTCTCTGCCCGCCCATTCCTGTACTGTCACCATTATGTGTTTCTGTTTGGTTTGTTTTTCATTTGTTGTCATTTTCTTCCGTTGCCTTGTCTTTGGTTTCTATCCCCCGTATCGTCTCCCCGTCTGTCGGACATGATGAGCGCAGTGGGAGCTGGAACATGTGTCTGTGTTTGTTTTGTGAGCGGTCCCTCAGCCCCTATGTGTTGGGTGTTTGTGTTGCCCTGCAGCAAATAACCCAAAGAGGCGATGACATTGTGCAACATACCGTGGTTTACCCAGAGTTCTGCAACAGCCTTGAGATGTTAGTGGTTTGATCCCAAACCAGGAAGTGAATGTATATCTACCACAACACCTAACAAAGATCTCTGCGTTCACGATGTTCTCTGAAGTTGCTAGAGCTCAGTATGTGTTGTATATTATGTGATTATTTCCAATCCACTTTAAAATGTTGTATGATATGAATATGTATGTGTACATCTGTTTATACATGAAGGTGCATACACAGTGACGGGCATGTTTGCCTGTCATGCCTGTAATGCATATTTATAGATATATTATAAAAATCCATTTTATTCCCATATTTAGTAAAAGTATGATGTTTTATGCTCTCTGCACATACTAGTCCTTTTTATTCACCTCCTTCACAGTGCACAGGTAGACAGGGCTGGAGGCAAAGTCTCCCACAAGTGCCATTTCCCAGCATCCTCCACTGAACTACACCTATAAACAGCCACCATAATCTGGTGCCTGACAGTAGCAGCCATGACTGTAGTCCACATTAGATGACTCGAGAGGCCCACACCTTCATTCAGTTTGGATAAAGTGTATCCATACTGTTGATCCAAAGCCATATGCTGACATTTTGCCCCCATATCCTTGAGGCAACAGTAAATCTGCATGGCCTTGTGTCTTTTGCGCCAAACAGCCTCTTTAGAAATCATGAGGTGTCAGGGTGATGAGCATAGAAAACAAAACCGCAGCTCAAAACAACATGAGCGTCTGCTGAAAGGCCAGTAAACCTTGTTTTTCAGACGTCATGTTGTGAAGGTGTTTCTCTGCAGCTGTAAGTGAGGAGTAAAGCACGACAACACAAAGATCCAGACGCAGTAACTGAAAGCAAGGTCATTAGAACTCAAAAGCACTTGTGTTTTCTTCAAGTAGTTATATTGTGCTGTGCAGTTCTTTAACCAACTCAAGCAGATCTCTGTTCCGTTTGACTGCAAATGAGTGTTTTTGCTAAAAGGCCTCCTCTAAGAGCTCAACATCATAATAGTTGTTAAGAACTGAGAAAAATCTTTCACCAACCAAATAACAGCTGAAATAAACATTAGAGTAATGCATACAAAAACCAATTAATCTGAAAAGCTAGATTTTCCTCATCATTCCAATGTTCACTGGGATATACTTTTACTTTTTAAGCTATTTATTTTCCCTTAAAGTCAGTATTTCGAGTTCAGAGGGCTAATACTATCCATCGGCCACTATCAGCAGCAAATTCTGCTGACACCAGTATTTTCTAAAAACATCCCGTCGGCACTGATTATTTTGTGAGACTGACTAATAGCTACTAAATGCACCTCACAGCGGTGCACAAAATATCAAAAAGCATAATTTATTCACATGAAAATTAAGCAGGGAAAGACTATTTCAAGGATCTGATGCTCACTTTGACAACATTCACTTAAAACAAATGGCTGCTGTGATTTTCATCTCAGTGGTTCACTTACAGTTGTACTCATAAGTTTACATACTTTAGCAGAATTTGTGATTCTTTGGCCATTTTTCAGAGAATATGAATGATAATACACTTTTCTTTAACTCATGGTTAATGGTTGGGTGAATCCATTAATTAACAAACACATGTGTTTGCTCTTTTTAAATTATACTGACAACAGAAACTATCCAAATGACCCTGATCCAAAGTTTACATACCCTAGTTCTTAATACTGTGCATTGACCCCTTCCCCTTTAACATCAACGACAGCTTCAAGTCTTTTGTGGTTGTTGTGGATGAGTCACTTTATTTTCTCAGAGGGTAAAGCTGTCCACTCTTCTTGGTAAAACATCTTCAGTTTGGGGTTTTCTTCTATGAACTGCATGTTTGAGACCTTCCCAAAGTGGATCAATGGTATTGAGGTCAGGAGACTGAGATGGACACTCCAGAACCTTCTCTTTTTTTTGCTGTACCAATGACAGGTCAACTTGGCCTTGTGTTTTGGGTCATTGTCATGTTGAAACATCCAAGGTTCCATGTGCATTCTGTCAGTGTATGTAAACTTATGAGCATAACTGTATGGTCTTCAGCCTTGATATCAACAGTATTTTGAGACAACTGATGCATGGGGCTGATGAATATATGAATTATAAGATAATTCATTGACTTTCACACCTGCTTTTAGCTCCTCGTGTGCTATCACCATCTCTTTTTGTCCAAGGACACAACAACCACAGCTGCACATTGCAATGAATCATCAAACACATCCTTAATTTGACTCAGAGGTCATAGTTTATCATTAACCTAACTAGAGTTTGAAATATTCACTTTAAGCAAATCCTGCCTCAGACTCTAATAGTATGAAATAAATGTTAAAAAGTGAAATATACATTACAAAAGCATGTGAACCTCTGCATCCCTCGTGGCTCCATCAGCTCTGCAGAAACTCAGTCTAGGTGTGAACAATTAGCTGCAATTAACAAGCTGGCAGGAGGGATGCCTGCAGTATCGTGACTCATAAGGTGCCTGCACTTGCACAAAGATACTAATCCTGACATGTTTGGGCTTTAAACTGCAGTAGGATTCTATATGCACACTGACATTTACGACTCAAATGGATGTGACGATACGTATTTGCATTGAGCCCCCAAAAATGTGTGAATCAGTGCAGCATTTAATATGATAACAGGGAAAATATCACTAGGCAATCAGCTGTAAGCATATATTGTCTAGTAGGGAAAGGGAAAGAGTTTTTGGCACTCCTGTTTGACTCATGTGGGTCCTAGAGCGCCCTCATGTGGGGGTTTTATGACACAGCAAACCCCTCAGATCTTCCATGAGGCTGTTTTTCCTGTTGTGTCCTCCCCTCTGCTCTTTTTGTGAACCCCCTACAACACTATAATGTAACTCAGAAAACACAAAAGGAAAAGAAGAAGAAAAAAGAAGAAGAACAGGGTGGGTGGGGATTTTTACAAAGATAATGGAGTGTTTCTAGCTGAATGTGTGTGGGTGACTGAGGGATGCCTGGCAGTTACAGTTCATGATGCTGCTTCTTCTCTCACTTATGTCGTTACTATTTCTTCTGTATTTCTGTAGAGTACTCCTTATTTCTACCTCCCCTTGGCATTTTCACTTTTTTTGTCTTTTGTTTTGTATTTGAATCAATATTTACTGTTTAGACTGTTGCTGAACCTCTCTGTGATATCAAAATGAAAGAAAATGAACAAAAAAAACACCAAGTGTCTTAAAATATTGTATCGCCATCGTTTTTAATGCCAAGTACTACTTGTAAATGTTTGTGTATCAAATGTGGCCTCAAATGAAACTGAACTATATTATTATTATGATAATTATAATTATTATTATTTGAGCAATTATTTTAAACAAGTGCTGTAGACCACTGCTGTGAAAGTAGTCGATTCTGTTCATTGATATGTAATAAATATTTATGAAATTTGACTTTCTTCACTTGTTTTGTTGTGTCTTATGGAGTGAATTGAAATTTATTTGTGAATTTGTTTAATTGTGAATATATTCAACACTGTCCAAATAATTGAAAAAACTTCCAACTGAATCGTTAATTAGATGCTGGTCAATGGTTGAACAAATGTTGACAAGTGAAATAATCCGAAGTGTGTTTGGACACGTGGTGCTGATGCCAGGTCCAAGTCTGTCGTTGGTGCAATGCACCAAAAAAAGGATTTTGTAGGAAGTAAAACTGAGTTGATATCTGCAGCCTCAGTGTAAATGTTAGACTTGGTATTCTTAGATAATAGTGTGAACTCCAAAGTACCTGTTTACTCTGGAAACCTCTTATAAACGTCTAAAAGGTCTTATTTTACTGGCATGAGCAAAGCTGTACAGCTCATTTAAAACCGTGTTTAGAACCATGAAATAGTGACCATTAGGTTAATCCACTGTTTTCCATTGAATTTTAAAAGAGATTATGGTACAAATATAATGAAATGTAGAATTTTAAAAAAAAATCATGAGAGAAGTTCAAAGTTTGGGAATAAACAATTGTTAGAGTTTTGCAGGTGTGTTTTTTGCCTGTTCTTTCTGTTTCCATGTTTTGATCTATAATAGTGATCTATAATGGTCTGGTGTCTGATTCAGTGATGTCCAGGAGACCGATGTGGACTGCATCAGGATGGTTCAGTCCTGGCACTGGATGACCACTGAACCATTCTGTTAGAACTGGTGCAGAATGAGACCTGGCATCATGTTGTTAAAATAATTATAAATACATATACATATATAAATTTTTCAGACTACAAGTCGCTGCTGAGTATAAGTCACACCAGTAAAAAAAAATGGATCATGAAGAAGAAAAAAACATATATAAGTCGCACCGGAGCATAGGTCGCATTTTTTTTGGGGGGGGACAGAAGAAACATAAACGGGAGAGTGACAAGGCATGAACTAAAACACTGATAAACGTCGGCATTGATTTAACCAATGGAGAGAACGAAGCAGTTAAAGAAATGAAAACAGATATGGAGTTGTCCCTCTTCATCTACACAGGTACAGAATGATTCTGTTCTTTATCCATATGAACCAGAACAGGGGATTTGACTGTAGTGTCTGTTGGTATCAGTCAAACATTTAGTAAACACTAATGCCTTAGCCGCATGGCTAGCTCTTTGACGTTGGTAATCTGTTTTATTTTTTAGCACTGTTTTAGTCACAAACAAAGGGTTGCGTAAGGCGAGACTGAAATGTCTCTGTAAAGAGTTAAATGTTCATGTTGGGGCCTAGATACTAAACTGTCCATCAGGAATAAAACCACTATAACAGCAGAATACAGTGCTGTGAATGCACATGAAGCAGCTAGCTCTGAACTGCTAATGGGACTGCTAAAGTGGACGCTGGTCCGACTTTCTACCGCTGCTCACCAGAAAATTTTATGGTTTATAGTTCTTTACTGTTCTCTCTGCCTGCTGTGTGATTGTATGCATAAGGGAGCCAAGTTACCTCATCTCCTCTTACTAGCACCACAGTTGCTTTTTCTGCACTTTGTCTTGAAGGGAACTAACATTAGCATACTTACTGCTCACTTCACCTGTCTGCTAATCCACCTGTCGGTGCTGCCGCTATGTGGGTCTATAAATTCCATAATCTGGTTGGCAATTGTCCGGCTGTCCGTGCTGGCATGTCCCGGTCACGGTCTGCTGTTCTCCGGTACACAGCCAATGAGTTCCCCTAGCACCGCCGTTATTTGTCTGAGCCTCCACCTCAGCTGCACAACCACCCGTTAGCTCAGTCGGCTAACACTAGCAATAAGTCTGACAACACTGCTGTGTACTTCGGTGTTCTCAACATTCACTCACTCACACACATGACCTCATCACTTTGCTTCCTGCAAGTTATTATGTTGAAAAAAATAAATGCAGAGTTGTAAAGAAGATCCACTGTTGATTCCAAAAAAAACACGTCCTGGCTAGAGTAATGCCCTTACAACAGTTGTTGCTAGGGCTTATGGGAAGCATAGTCTTTGTCCCGGAAAAACACTGATTTCCAATTCTCCTAACAAAGCCTTTAAGAACATGTGAAATTATATATTTTAATATATATAAATCGTACTGGAGTATAAGTCACAGGACCAGCCAAACTACTTATAGTCCGAAAAATACGGTAAATATTGCTTTAGGGGAAAGATGTTGAGATAACTACAGTGTATGGCTCTGGAAAATTACAGTTCATGACTTCACATAAATTGTCTCTTTACATATTTGCAGATCAGCCATGTGGCCACTGATACAACCCCAGACCATCACAGATGATGTTTTGGACCTGGTGTTTGCATATCTGTTTTACAAGACATGGCCTGATGTGACCACAGCTTGTGTTTTCAGTGTCCATTACTGTTTCAGTGCATCGGAGATGAACTCCAGCCCAGAGAACTCAACAGGATTTCTGCACAGTATCAATATAGTGCTTCCGCATTTCATAACGTGGATGATTTCTAGATGAAGCACGGGACTGTATTAAGTGAAAACAGTTTTCCTTAGTACCCCTGACCCCATATTGCAGGAGTTTTTTGTGGAATTATGCCAGAGAGTTCAAAGGTGACTATTTTTCAAAGTGGAATAAAACATTTGTTAGGTGTATCATTAGTTCACCTGTTAACATACATAGAAGACATCATTTTAAATTCAACCCTGGCCCTTAAACTGACCTCTCCATTTCCTGTTTCTCTCTGTCTCTCTCTCTCTCTCTCTTCAAAAGCAGAAATGCAAAAAGAAAAAACACACACACACACACACACACACACACGCTTCACCGTGCAAAGAATGAGACGTTCCTGTCAGGATGCCCATTGCTTCATCTCTTGTCCTGACATGTGACAAGTCAGTCAGACTCATGGACTTTTCCTGTTATTTCACTAAGCCAGTACTTCTACATTCAGCTTGTGTTTATAGTACAACTGCACCTCTAGTGAGTAAATGATGATGTCAAACTAAAATGTTCACTTTTTATCAGAGAGGATGAGTTATCGGTCGTGACCTGTGCACATGTTGTACTTCATTCATCACTGCCATTTGCTGTTTCATGGGTGTTTCACAGACTACGACTAAGGGTTTAATTACTACCAAATTAAAGTGTGGGTGCCTCTTGTAATTATAGAAAAACTCCAAAAGTCAAAACCTTTTCCTCTGTACCACCTGGACTGTCTTGTGGGTTAATGAGGGGTTGGGATGTGATTATACAGGAGGCCAAACACAATTTGCTCTCTACACAAAGTTGAATCACATTATTCTTGTTTAGTAATACCTGCAGAGACTCCAGTATCTACCGCAGTACAACAAAAACTTAAATCTGGAGTTGGTTTGGGTTTTTTTTTACATGGATTTCTCTGCAATTTCTTGACACTGTACTGCAAGTACTGGGGTTTTTAATTAACTTTCTTTATCAGAAGCAAAGTCACAAACAGCAACATGACAGTGCGAGACAGTCACAGAGAGGACTTCCATTCTTTCCCCCTTCCCCTCCCATCCCACCCTACCCTAAAGAGAGCAATTCTCATGACATAATTGATTGACTGATTGATTGGTTTATTTTAAGCCTGTGTGCTTGTGGAAATGAAAACAAAACAAACACACATACAAGAAGAAAAAATTTTTTAATTAATTTAAGAGATGTCTCCAAGTTTTTCA
>JAPTGZ010000005.1:34032831-34043018 GCA_029814645.1 Fowleria isostigma | reverse complement strand
TTTTAGTCACATGATACACACAGGAGTTAGTACTTCATTGCATAACCATTGTTTTTGATGACTTTTGATGGTCTAATCATTTTTTCCGCAATTGTGTAATTCAGAATATAATATGGTAAGCTTAGTACAGTGGTTTTGAGAGCTATTTCAAATTACATTTATGTGCTGCATCATCATCATTAATAATTGAAAACTCTCTTGACCTTCTTACAGGATATAGAATGATGTATAATTGCAGCAGCTATTGTTGTAGATTCATTTATGAACTTATCTGTACATCAACAAACAAGAAAAAAAAATGAATTATGCAAGTAAAACCATTGTGCAGGAGAGATTAAATGCCAAAAAGGCTTTATCTAAATACCTCCCCCAAAAAGAAACAACACACAAAAAACAGAATAACACTTTAAAAATTAAACACTAAGATTTTCTATAAATTAGAGTCCTTTTCAGTTGCTTTTTAAATAATGATATATAAGATGTTGATTGAAGTTCAGGACTCACTCAGTAAGGGAGTTAAATTTGCTAGTATCATGTAGGATAATTGTGACTAACAGAAGATAACATTAAAAAAGTTCTGGAAAACTTTAGGAAGGTCATGAGTTAAATACACATGTGTGTACATGAAGACACAGGTCTGATAAACATTCACATCAAAAACTAATAAAAGTTTGATTTTTTTTTTTAAAGAGAGGAGCAGATGAGTCGTATCTCTGAGAAAAATTGATCATTCTTTTGATTTTGTTGAAATAAGTGGGACATGTAGCAGCCCAAACAGTACTGCAATAAAGAAATAAATACACATATATATGATAAATTAAACTATAATATAAAGTCAAGACACAAGAATGATCCATCAATGGAAGGCCTCTGCTCAAAATACCAATTAGATTAGTTTAATTTATTGTTTATTTGTAAGGGACTGTGTACAAATACGTTAATCTCAAGGAGAAGAGATGCTTTGCACCAGAGTTAGCTACAGAACTTTTACATTACTTACAATATAAAACTAGCCTTTGCTCATAATTATAATATTTAAAAACATCAATTTCATAATTTTTATGTTGTTTCCCTAAAAAAAGCAATTTCAGCATATTTCATTCCAAAAACAAATCATACTTAAAAAGTCAATTTGTCAATAGTCAAGTCAATATGTGCCAGAGAATATAAAACACTACTCTATATTAAAAACATGTCAATGCATCTCATGTTTGCACAGTTGGAAATTGAGGATATGTGTTTTTTTAATTTGGTGAATGACTGACTTCATGGTCTTTTTACAGACAAGATCCATGTAGTATTTCCAACTCAATTTATCATCTACAATAATACCTAAACATTTAATATAAGAAACCTGAATTATTTCAAAGTTGTCTCTGTATATTTTATTGTTTCATTGTTATACTTCTTATTTTTGTTACAAATTTTTTTTGGGGTATTGATAATATATAAATCAGATATTACATCTAAACTAACTCAGCAGACAGTCACAAGTAGCACTATGAAAGGAAGAGTCCCATCCCTCCATCCCTCCATCCCTCCGTACCTGCAAACAGGCCCACAGGTTCGGACCTCCTGCTCCACATGACTGGCAAGTTCCCTGCAGCGAGAGGATGAGCACGGTAATACAAGGGGAGGGAGGAAAGGCAGGGTAAGGTATATGCACATATGTTCACTCTACTTTCACCAAAAAACATAGAGAGACTGTGAGCCAAGAAGCTTTATATAGTAAAGACTAAAACCAGGACAATGTATTCCACCCCCTCAGCAGAAGCCTTAAATGGCCAAGGACGGTTCTGGGCTATGTGACGCCCTAGTGAGATATTGATTTAGCACTCCCCCACCCCCACCCCCCGCCGGACCTGACATGAAGTCATCCGTTCATCTGTCCCCCATCATAAAATCATATAGTTTAGTTCAGTATAGTTTAGTTTATTTGGAGCTTGTGCACTCCATGTACAGTGGTAATTCCATACACATATACAATAGTCAATACTGCACATATACATGACATATAAATCATATAGTGATGTTAGACATCATTTTAAACTGTAGAACAAACTGCCCTGCACCCGCAACCAATTAATTAGGGCTACACATTTTAATGCAAATGAAAACAGCTTGATTTAGTCTCAATTGCAAGTAAATGTTACAAATACAACAGATAAACAAACAGGCCCAGTCAAATTAAAACAGGTTGGGGTTTTAACCAGAAATTAATATTTTATAGGTTATTGTAAAGCCTTGACCAGTGGACACATAGCCACTGAACTTGTGTGACAGTGGTGGTCTTGTCACTGTGCCTCTGAACAGTGATGTGACCTGACTACTTGGCCGACTGGTAAGCGCACATAACTCACCCCCGGGAGTCTGGGGTTCGAAGCCCGTCTGGGGTCTCGTCGTCTTGCCATATTTGTATTTGATTAAAGGTCTGCAGAAGCCTGATAATGATGTAATGGCTTCCAGGTGTGATGGAAGAGGGAAATATCTAAAACATGCAGGACACCGGCTCTCTAGGACCTGTGTATTTGAGTCCAGTCTCCATCTGCACAATTTGTGCTGGAGGAATGATGAACTACTGCCGATAGAGTCATGCTGGTCTTTGGATCGCTGTGTGTAATGCATCCACAAGGCTGTCAATTTGGAGACAAGGTGAAATATGTTTCATAAATATTTCCTCATTCATTCATAAATGTTCAGAGGAGGGTGAAGAGAGTGAAAAGTGTTCATAAACGCATGCAAACCTCTTTTGCTTGTCTTTTTGAGATGTGTTAGATATAGACGCAGTTTTTTTTTTCCATTCCCTTCCACTGGCACCCCCTCTAGAAGGTGGCACCCTAGGCAGCCGCCTAGTTGGCCTATGCCATCGGCCGCCTCAATAATGGCTTTTTTAAAATAAAATCTAAACTATTAAAGCTTCCTGATTTAGTCAATTGCTATTATGCACAAACCTTATACAGAACAAGTCAACAAACATTACCAGCTAACATCCAGAAGTGTTTCACTGAGCGAGGAGTTACAATGTGAGGGATATGGTAACTTTAAGGTCAAGGCAGTGAGAACCACCGGGAAAAACTTTTGTGGGGTCCAGCTGTGGAACAGTTTGGGGGTTCAACTAAAGCAATGCTCCAACATTATGCAGCAGTTTAAATCAGAACATAAAGAAATATTCAGTACAGAGATTAAGGGCTATGAAGGTCATGTGGTGTTTTTCTTATTTTTCTTCTTATGTGTCTATTTTGTTTTGATTTTTGCTTTTTCTCTTATTTTTTTTACTTAATTCAATGACATTATTTAATAATACATATTTACAGCTATATAATTGCAACCATACAAGTTGGGGGTGGGAGTAAATGTTTTACTTCTTCTCACTCCCTTTCGGGCTCTTGGGGTATATATTAAGAGTGAATTATTGTATATGTTTATGTGTATTTCTGCACACTTAATGATAATATGTGGATATTATGTTATTTCTGTTATTGTGAATTGAAACAATATTGTACATAGAGTGCACAAAACTTCTCACCATGCAAAGAGCTTTTACCCACAGGCTGTAGCAGCTTTAAACAACACACCTTAGTTTTATCTACTTTATTGCTCATTTATTTATTTGCTATTTTACTGGGTTTTTTCCCCCCAAATCACAACAGTCTGTCTTTTATATTACTTGCTCTTTTATTGTTTTTAATTACAAAAATGTTGATGTCCATTTTACTTGCTCTTTTATTGTGTTTTTATCATGACAGTGGTTATGCTTCATGCGTGTCTTTACATCTGTGTATTGTGTATCTATTTAAATGTTGGATGTTAAACTTGGGCTATTGCACCTTTTTTTTTCCAATGTGGTTTTATACTGCAAATGGCAATAAACTCAACTGAACTGAACAAGCTCGAAATAAACCAATCAAGTATGCAATCAAAAATATTAATACCATTTCATATTTACAAAACAGACAATTCTATTCCAGAGGGCATTATAACACATTTGTAGAGCTGATCTCTGCTCTTTTCCCTGTGTCATATGTTTGTTTTCCTCCCTTAGATGCCATGGCTCTAACACCAGTGACCTGGATGGAGCATCTTTGACATTGTGCAGACCGTTTCCAGTAAACCCACCTTGGATTTGTGGAGGAGGTCTTCCTTGGTGACCTCTCCTATCGAGTCCAGGTGGGGGCAGATATCCTGTTCAGCCATCGCTTGTCGCTTTCTTCAACGGGACTTCTGCTAATTTACCAAGGCGTTAATAACATCGCTGACATAGGTAAACATGCTGATGTTGCTAACTGCTAGCTGTATGATCATAGCACGCAGAGAAATTACAGTCAGCGCTGCTACATCAAACACAGGCTGAGCAGCACTACAGCTGTCTGGACCATCTTTTACACTATTACCCCCGATCTGCCTTTATTTTATCAGCAGTGCAGATTTAAAGGCCCTCTGTTTACCAAAACGACTGCCCAGAAATCATCATCAGCCTGCAGCTATGACAGCAGATGCTAATGAATGACTCGTATTTACCAACAAACGCCTCTGTCACAACAATCACCTCGACTCTTCACAATTCACGTCAACGATCCATACCGGCCGAAAGCAGGCGACTGTGAGCTGATGGAGAAGAACCGAGCAGAGCCGAACGACACGATACACCGGCCCACCATCCCAAACAACTCCCCCCCTCCCTAACACACATTACGGCCCGGCACGGCACGACGCAGGACTAGTGGAGGAGGAGGCAGCAACGTCACTTTAACTAATCCAACCCACCTTTACTACATATTAATTAGTTAGCTAGGTAGCTAGTTAGAGGGATGGCTAGGTAGCTTGATAGCTAGATAGGTAGACTTTTATTTGCAGAAACATTTACTTTTTTCCCACAAAATGTGTCTTATTCAACTACTTGGAGTAATACCCATGAGTAATAAAAATAGTAATTTTGAATAGCAAACAGTATCATTATCCGGAAGTGACGTAGTAAGGTACGTCTGTTAAATCGGCCCCAACGTTATGTATTCTTGCTCTACAAAATTGCAATAAAATACAAAAATCCATTTTCACAGCGTAATAACCCATAGTACCTGTGATTAACTTATATCACACTGATTTACGATTGTAATATGGTATTGGAATACATGGTATTGTATTATTCAAAGCTTATAGAAAAATCTGGAAACAAAAATGCTATAAAAAGTATTAATATTTGTTCTGAGTTAAACATTGTTTTATAATTGTATAACCTTCCCAATGGCAAATTTATTGTTATTTTCTATTGTTATCTACAATGACTGTATACTATACTTTGTTAAATAAAGATTTGTTTAAAAAGTACTCCGTTAAGTTTAAAGTTTAAAACATCACATACATAACAGAATGTCATCTCGGATAATTCATCATTTATGTGATTTAATTTGTCTCAAATTTGTAAAATACATTTTAAAACAGTGCGTTTTATTGAGCATGTTTAATTAAAACACTGACCCTGCGCCAGTTTGCTATTTTTTTGTAGTTGTAGCGAAACTGATTTAGTGGCTATATCATCTGACTCCAGATCAGCGCATGTAAATCCACGTAGTCAGGCTCTGAAGCCTCGCGGTATTTACGCTACCCACAATCCTCCGGTCTTCCTTTCTGCCTGAACCGACATGGTGGGTGCATAGCCGATCCTTCTGAGAAATCGATGTGGATGTTTAATCTGTTTGCATCCTTGCTGGAATTTATATTGTGACTTTACAGAATGTTGTTATCAACTCTGCGAATCTTGGCCGTGGATAATATGCGTGTATTGTATGTAGATGGGTTGGTATTTTTGACAAAATGTAACTTGTACTTACCCTTGTGTAGCCGGTATGAGCAGCGCCGTGAGTGCCTGTGTCAGGAAGCTAAAGCTAACTTTAAGAACACGGTGGATTTCAGTGGCATTTTGACTTGTGTCGCTGCCTTTTTTGCATTAACCTTAAGTACGGTAATGAATTCGCTGCCAGGCTGTATTTCGTGGTCGACTTGGTGAATTAATTTGCTAAATATGTGATATACTTTAGTGTCGACTGACGGTTGCTACATCAGATAGTGTGATTCAAACGGGCCAAAGCATTGGTTGAGGTTATGAGAGTTAATACTGTTGTCAGGAACCCAACCTAAGCTGTAACGTAGCCCCGTTTAAATCTGTATTAAGGTTTTCTACAATGTAGAGTTGTGGATTGTGAATGTAGGTGGATGTAGACATAAGTTGTGCTAATTAGCATCCTTTATAGCTTATGGAAACAGTTTAGGTCTGGTTAGCATTGAGCTATAGCTATCCTGTGTGCCTGTATTCCTGAATTTTTCACACTTTCATTTACGATATTGAGTGTTATTTATGTTGTGGCAATATTTCCGTGTTTGTTCACGTTTTGTGGCGCTGCATCAATAATGCTGCATGTCAAGTAATTACTGCCACAACTTTGTCTTAAATCCTGTCAAACATGTGGTAAGGCATGAAATTGAGGTAATTTATGTTGAAGGTGCATTCATCATGGGTTTTTTTGTTTTGTTCTGTTTGTTTACAGCCCAAGGGAAAGAAGGCTAAGGGGAAGAAGGTGGCACCAGCCCCTTCTGTGGCCAAGAAACATGAGGCCAAAAAAGTAGTCAACCCCCTGTTCGAGAAGAGGCCAAAGAACTTTGGCATCGGTGAGTAAATCTGACAAGGTTGTGCCTTAAGTCCCAAGAGTGCAGATGATGTAAATGAATATTTGCTATCTTAACAACACTGATGACAATTTCCACCAAGATCGCTGATGCACATAATTTCAGAAAACCAAAGATGTGAAACATTCAATGACCATTGCTAAGCATTTTTTCTGTCATTGGTTTTCCTACAGGCCAGGATATTCAGCCCAAGCGTGATTTGACACGCTTTGTGAAGTGGCCTCGTTATGTCCGCTTGCAGAGGCAGTGTGCCATCCTTTACAAGCGTTTGAAGGTCCCCCCTGCAATCAACCAGTTCACCCAGGCCCTGGACCGTCAAACTGGTAAGACCTGGAAGTCAGTAATGCTTCTGTTGCACAAAGAATTGCACTTTTAGCTGGATTGCTACCAAAGAATACTCCAGTATTACAACAATCAGAGATGCTCGGCCTTTATCATACCACTCGGGTCAAATGATGTGTAAATATTTGCTATCAGAATACTCTTGCTGACCCTTCCACCAAGATCACTGATGAATGACCTGATGTGAATTTGAATAAATTTGTGTGTCTGTGTGTGTGTCACAGCTGGATCATTTAATTGTGTTGTGTGCATGTTCTTCACAGCCACACAACTGTTTAAGCTGGCCCACAAATACAGGCCAGAGACCAAGCAGGAGAAGAAACAGAGACTGCTGGCCCGCGCTGAACAGAAGGCAGCTGGGAAAGGAGATACACCTACCAAGAGGCCTCCTGTTCTCCGTGCTGGTGAGACATGAGAACTGAAACCTTATAGAATTATAATGTATCTATTACTGCTGCGTGATGTACATGTAGACAAAGTTTGGTTAAGGAAAACATCACATTTGTCACTATTAGCCTTGATTAACTTGGCCTAAATGCAGTGATGACCTGAATTTCTTCACCTGACACAACCTGTGATGGTTATTGAGCTTTTTAACCCTGAGCATTGGCCAAAAGTATCCATGTTGTTATAACATAACATATATTATGGGATGGATGATTAATATTTTTCTACCCTTGACAGGTGTGAACACAGTCACCTCTCTGGTAGAGAGCAAGAAAGCCCAGCTTGTCATCATTGCCCACGATGTGGATCCAATTGAGGTGAGTTTGTTGTCCACCATCTTAGCGGCTACGTCTGGACAGCGGTCACTCGCTATGATGTCTGAATTTCTTCACCTGAAAGTCTGTGTAGAATCAAAACGAGCTTTTTAACCCTGAGCAGAGACCACATGTCAATAACATACATGTTGACTTGGATATTGTATGTCTTGGTCAGCTTTGATGTATAAATATTTGTGTTTGTGTTGCAGCTCGTTGTCTTCCTGCCAGCTCTCTGCCGCAAGATGGGAGTCCCATACTGCATCGTCAAGGGCAAGGCCAGACTGGGCAGACTCGTGCACAGGAAGACATGCACTTCAGTCGCCTTCACACAGACCAACCCGTAAGTACTATCTCAGCATGTGAATTTGTACATTCTGTATGTTTGTCACTAGAATCACTGGATCTACACTGCATCGTTCTAGTCTTTTGATCATTTCAAGTTCCTTCAGAATGGGTAGTAGGAACACCAGTGACTTAAATGATTGAAATTCATTTACTAGGTAATGATTAGCTCTCAAATATTAAAGGCAGCATTTGGACAGTACTGTTGAATCTGTTGTAGGGCTCATGGCCTTTTTTTTTTTTTTTTTTTGAATAGTGTAAAACTAATCAAAGAATTTAAAAGATTAAGAAAAAAATGTCACGGAGCTACTGGTATTCAACCAACCAAAGGTGCTCCTGGAGAGGGCATGAATTCAAAGGAAAAAGACAAACAGGGCACTCGGTTGAAAAAATTAAAGACTTTAATTCATGAGGGCTGGCGAATCATTTCATTGAAGCTGGAGTAAGTCAGTAAAACTTGCTCCAGCCAAACTGATTCACCAGCCCTCATGAGTTAAAGGATTTAAAATTTTTCAGTGCCCTGATTTTTGTCTTTTTCCTTAAGAATTTCAACCTATCATTTACAGTAAACCATGCCCTATTGTTTGTTTGAATTACAGCTCACCTTTAACACCATGCGTGCTGTGACATAACTACCAAAGTACTAAGTGTTTTTGTTTGTTTTTAGTGAGGATAAAGGCGCCCTCGCCAAGCTCGTGGAGACTGTCAAGACCAACTACAATGACAGATGTGAAGAGGTGAGTGTCGCTAGATGTACATTCACGTGACTGTGTTCAGTGAAGGGGGAACATTGAACCATTCATCCTCATTTAAACTTTGCCTTGCAGATCCGTCGCGCCTGGGGAGGCAACGAGATGGGCCCCAGGTCCACAGCCCGCATCAACAAGCTGGAGAAGGCAAAGGCCAAGGAACTGGCAACCAAGCTTGGTTAAACTGTTTGGAATAAAAAAATGTATGCCCTAATGAAGGCTGTTTGTTTTGTTATTGTGACAAATATACTGTATTTTGGAACTTAACTGCAGTTGTAGAATTATTCGTCACACCACCACAATGATTGAGCAGGCTGAGATGAAGTTTATTAACCACAAGAATCCACTTTAATGAAACTGGTGATGTTTCCTTGAGGTTTATCAGACATGTGGAAGTGCTTCAGTGAAGTATGGAAAGAAACTGAAAATATCCTGATTTTAGAGATGACTATTAAAACCTAAACTATGAAAATCAGAATGATTAAATTGTCAGTCAGCCTCAGTTATGTCCAACATGTGGAGTATCGCATATTTAAGTTTTGACAATGAAATGAGTAAAGATTGAAATGATAACTTGAGTCCACTTGTACATGTGAACCTAAACCATAATGTAACTCACTATGTGTACTTCCTACCTACCTAGGGCAACTGTGGTGCAGGTGGTAGAGCGGGTTGTCCAATGACCAAAGGGTTGGCGGATTGAATCCCACCTCCAACTGGCCGCATGTCAAAGTGTCCTTGAGCAAGACAACCCTAAATGTCTCCCAGTGAGGCCTGATGGTGCCTGGCATAGTGGCAGCCCTCTGGTGTATGAGTGGGTGAATGTGAAGCTTGTATTGTAAAATGCTTTGAGTACCATTAACAGGGGTCTCAAACTCATTTTAGTTAAGGGCCACATTCAGCCCAATATGATCTGAAGTGGGCCGGACAAGGAAAATAATACCACTTAGAAAAGTACAATTATGAAAATGTTTCCATACACAAAGTTTCCTTAAAAATCTGAATAATATAAAAAACCTGAAATTTCTTCAGAAAAAATATGCAATTTTAACATTATACTTCATCTTATCATTTACACGTGCATTACAATTTACAGATCACAGTGGATCTATTAATACACAAAACATTTAGTACTAGGCAGAATATGGTTAAAATTACACTTCTGTTAAAACATTTCAGGTTCATATTCAGGTTATAAATGTTTTTTTGTTTTTTGTGAAATGATGGTTTTTTGTTAATACAGGAAAATTACATGAAAATATTTACATTTACAAAGAGAAAAATTTGGAGTTGTGAGTATTTATAGATT
>JAPTGZ010000005.1:33963476-33973752 GCA_029814645.1 Fowleria isostigma | reverse complement strand
TAAAGAAAAAAATTAAATATGAAAAAAAATTAAGAAAATGTATTATTTAATTGTATTGGTTGCCCTAAAATGTGTTGTGTTCACCTCCACCTATCACAGCATCTGTTACATTTAAAAAACTGAACCTTAATGGTCATCAAATCACATCTTAATGAAACAACAGAGGTGTCAAAACTCGTCATTAAAGGTGCGAGGGAGTCGTCAAATATCGTCTTTGTGAGGGAAAGAGTTAAAACCCTCGCCAAAAAGTAGGTCTCCATCAGTAACAGTGGGATGAACAAGTGTATACTCAGTCAAACCAAAAAGGATTCAGCCAAGAGACAAACCAAAAAAAAGCACAAGGTCAAGAACATCCTCCTTCAAAGGCTCCATGAGGGGTGTCTGAAGTCCATCTTATGACGTGTTGCCCATCTGGCATAGATAGCCTTCTCTGTGATAAAGCGATGACCTCCGCGTTGTGTGTGTTCGTGGACATTGTACATCCTGCACTCCTTGACTCGGTTGTGCTCGTAGTAATGGTAAGGAACAGTGCTATGATTGGCTTGACTAAGTGAAAAGGAAGGAGACAGCAGTGGAAATAAGTAAACATTCATCACCATAACAACTTGTGAGAACAGAAAAATAAGTGCTGCAGCTTAACCTCTTAACTATCCCACCAAGAAAAACCTGGGGACTTGCCAAGAAATTTTACATCAGAAAAATATTTTTATTTTTCAAAAAATATGTAACTTTTTCATAATAAGAGTTTCCAACTATTATCAAAGCAATTTTATTTCTTATACTAAGCACTGTTTGCTAAAATTCTAGCATTTTTGTCTAGTTTTAAGGCACATCATGTTTTTTTAATGAGGTTTGTAATATGTACATTTAATTTAAAATATTTTCTTTTTTTGTTAAATCAACTTGGAATTTAGTGCATTGAACTGAATTATTTAGGCAGAATAACTATGCAAAGCAGTTGATATTACAAAAGCTTTTAAGTAAAATGTACTTAAAAAGCTAATTATTTATTACTTAATTTTTTTAAGAAACCACTTTACTCAATTATTTTGAGTAAATTCAACTTATTCAGGCTTACAGTGTGTAACTGCTTTGTTAGGTACCATCAAGTAATGGTACTAATGTACAGTCACCAAAAAAAAAAAATTATACGATCAAAAGCCATTAAAAACAATAGTTATGCAATTACGTACTAACTCCTGTGTGTATCATGTGACTAAAACAGACAGAAAAGAAAACATGGCACATCTAAAAGCACTGTTTTTATCAGTACAATGCCATGGATATTCATGTAAGAGCTTTGTGATTTTGGTTAAAATGGGTAGATAACAGCTGAAATTAAACTCTTACGAGCTACTTTTGTTGTTATCATTATAATTGTCCAAACAAATGTACCGGTACCTTTCATTGTACCGGACATTAAAAAGACTGGTACAATGAAAAAGAAATTGAAGAAAACAAGTGTGGTCTAATAATTTTTTCCGTGACTATAAGTAATGATGTTCAAAGGGATATATTGACAGGTGCACTTATGTCGCTGTAATTCTCTAAAAGTGATGTTCTAAAATGCATGTTTTTGCCTTACATGTGTTTTTCTCATATATTTTAAATTTAATTCTTGAATTTTATTTTTTTGCCACTTCAAAAGGATGTATAAATGAGAATTGGTTCTCAATTGACTTACCTGGATAAATAAAGGTTAAAAATAAATAAATAAATAAATAAATCCACTATAATAACAAATTATAAAACATTATCTGAATGTGAAGACCCAGTTATACATAGAAGAACTGCATAAAATGACAGGTTATTGTGTAGTGTCTATCTGTGACTAAAACAGAATATCATGATTAGGCTATATTATCATATTTATTAATGATTGTACCATTAACAAATACTTAAGCAAATATAAACATTACAGTTTGATTATTTAAATCTGATTGAGTTTGTGGTGTTTATGAAAGTGTATGATGAATGGCTCACATGGATGTTTTTTTTTTTTTCGTTGTGTTGTAAAGAAAAGGAAGATGTGTTGGCAAAGCAAAGGAAGTTGAATTAATTTAATTGTGGTTTTGTAATAAGGGATGGGAGTCTATAAATCGTGCTTCTTCCCACTCCTTTTCGAGCGCCCAACATTATGTTTGTAGGTGTTGTGTTGTTTTTTGTTTTTGGATGATTTTGTGTACTTGAAATAAAAACTAAATAAACTAAACGGTAAGGAACCAAATATGTTAACTTCATTGACCTTGACTTTTGATATAGCAATACTTTTTTTTTTAATTTCACAAAAGTGATAAAGTCTTGTTATGTCTTCCAAAAACACACTAAGGTTGATATTTTGAATTTCAGAGTATTTCTATGAGTGAACTATAAAGGGTTAATTCCAGTGTGATCATATCCAGGGGCTCACCTGCAGTAGTTGTCGTCGATCATCCCGTAAACATGGATACTGTCACACATATCCATAAGCAGAATCATTGTGAAGAATCCTGTGCTGAGAAAGGCCCCGGACTTCATTCTGCAGACAGACATCACATATGTTGGCTTGAGGATTCATTTCTATTTACACACATGTAATAAAATGCCGACACAAAGGCCTTGTACACAGGCAACTCATTCTGTACCTGTTTTTTCCAGTTTCATTCTGAAACACAAGGTCGCAGTACTGAACTTTCTGTCTGGTCACAGCATAAATTTTGGCATTTGGATACTTCTTGGCTACCTTCAGGAGACTGTTGAAGATGCGTCCTTTTCCATCCTGCCTCATGTTCCTCTCAGGACCCCAAACTACATACGTGGTGTCTGCTGATTGCTGGAAATAGTAGTGCTCATTTTTTAGCAGCAGAGGAACACTGGTGTGAGATACAACCCGTAAACTGGTGCGACTTCCTACGTCTTTCTCGTAGCCTTTTGTGGGTGCATTGTTCATCCGGATCACACATTCAATATTGTCAATCTCCTCTCCAACACCAGCTCCAAGCATCTGTCCGGAACTGGAGATCAAGGCACACTGGTTGCAGTGCATGTCCAAGAACTGCTGCAAAGAAACAAAATGGGTGTTCATGTATTGTTATATGTCCGGTTTGCAGATGCAATCATATGCTTTTAAATTACATCTAATAAGCATGGACATTATTAATTATTTGTAGACAACAACAGTGATGTACACTTATGCTCATAAGTTCACATACCCTTGCAAAATTTGTGATTCTTTGGCCATTTTTCAGAGAATATGAATGATAATACAAAATCTTTTCTTTCACTCATGGTTAGTGGTTGGGTGAAGACATTTATGATCAAACAAATGTGTTTGTTTTTTTAAAATCATACTGACAACATAAACAATCCAAATGACCTTGATCAAAAGTTTACATACCCTAGTTCTTACTACTCTGTATTGGTCCCGCCCCTTTAACATCAACGACAGCTTCAAGTCTTTTGTGGTAGTTGTGGATGAGGCACTTTATTTTCTCAGATGGTAAAGCTGCCCATTCTTCTTGGTAAAAAAAACAACTTTAGCTCCTTTAAGATTTTGGGTTTTGTTGCATGAACTGCATGTTTGAGACCTCCCCAAAGAGGATCAATGACATTGAGTCACTTTGAGTAGCCACGGCTGAGCCAGCTAGAGGGTTGGCCGGAGAGTCAGCTAGTGACCAAAAGGTCGCTGGTTCAATTTCCTGTAGCGGAGAGTTGTTGGCTGATGTGCACTTGGCCAAGGTACTTAAACACCCCCCCCCCCCATTTGCTCTATGGGCACCTAACATGGCCACCCCACTGCTCCTAATATACAGTGTGTGTGATATGATGCATGATCTAGTGATGGGTTAAAAGCAGAGGACAAGTTTTGGTGTGTGGTGCATGTTTACAAGTGACAAACAACTGACGAAATAAAAATTCTATTCTATTCTATTCTATTCTATTCTATTCTATTCTATTCTATTCTATTCTATTCTAGGTCAAGAGACTGAGATGGACACTTTTTTCTGCTGTGGTCAATGACAGGTTGACTTGGCCTTGTGTTTTGGGTCATTATCATGTGTCATGTCATGTCATACTGTGTACTCTTTTTTTTTCTATTTTGATCTTTTTAATGAGTGCTATTTTATAAATACTGTCCATTTTCAAGTCACACTGCTCATATGTGTCTTAAATTGCCCTCTTGGGACAAATAAAGTTTTCTGAATCTGAATGAACCTGAATCTGAATCAAAACCATCCTATACACATTCTGTCAGGGTATGTAAACTATGAGCACAACTGTATGTTCAACTATAAAGCTCTACTGGGTAAACTCCCAGAATACCTCAGCACCCTTCTATCTGTTACTTTGAGTTGTTTCCATCTACGCTCACTCAAGTGGTTGCTTTCGACTGTTCCCCGAGATCTGACAGACTTTGAAAAACTGTACTTTCCTACCATGCGCATCATGGTCATGGAATAATCTTCAAAAAAACCTCCTAAACCACAAACATTCATCTCTTTTAATGATTTTAAAATTATGATGGCGAATGCTGTGAAGGAGGAATGTCACTGTTTTTCCTGAGGCTGTTATGATTGAATAATTGTTCATCTGTTTTATTGTTCATTGTGTATAAGATAAGATATTCCTTTATCAGTCTCTCAGGGGGAAATTCCTGAGCATCATGTATCATGTAAGTTATGTGTTTTATATACTTGTGACTTTGTATTGGTACTACCTTGGCTAGGTCTCTCTTGCAAAAGAGATTTCTAATCTCAATTAGACTTCCAGGTTAAATAAAATAAAATAAAATAAAATAACACATTGTTATTATAGCATAATATACTTGCATCTATGTTTGTTTTACAATATTAATCAAATCAATTGGTAAACTTTTTTTCAACTTCATTTGTAGTCTTTTGTTTACAATGCAGACTAAACTTCTCTGGATACGATCACTGTTGTGTGAGCATGATGATTCAAAGTAAGAAACTAAACCCACATTGTTATGTGCATGTGTATGTGCATGTGTATGTGTATGTGTATGTGTATGTGTATGTGTACATGTATGTGTATGTGTATGTGTATGTGTATGCAGTCTGAGTTCTGGAGCCCTGTATGCGTTTCACATCTCAGACTGTTGGCAGCTGGAAGGACCATATAGAATGGTCTCCCCATTAGAAAAAAATATGAGTCTTTGCAGTTGTAAACCATGTAAAAATTCATAACATGGGATGTCTAAAGCCAAACTGTAAGTCAAAAGAAAAACTGCTGAGGATGTAAGAACTCCTGTCATTTTTGTTGCCACTTATGAGTGAGGAATCAAAGTGGTAACTTCATTGACCTTAATTTTCTACATAATAAAATATTTAGAAAATTTTCACAAAAGCAATAAAGTCTTGTTATGTTCTCCAATAATGCATTAAGGCTGAAATGTTGAATGTCAGAGTATTTCTGTAAGTGTCCTATAAAGGGTTAAGTAATGCTAGTGTTATAATTAAGGGGCTCACCTGCACCAGTTGACATCTATCATTGGCCATACACTGGTCTCACTCACCAGAAAAATAGAATTCCCTGCATTTGTAAAATTTGTAATAACTCATAATGTGGGATATGTAAAGCCAAAACTGATAAGGATGTAAGAACTCCTGATTTTTCAAAGATTTCGATGACTAAATTGTCCTCCAATTCTAGAATTACCCTAAAACTAAACTAAGTAAACCATGTCCTGTTTTGAAATTAATGACGGTTTGTTTACTTTAGGAATGATTAGGTTTTTTTTTTTTGTTTTAATCTATTTTGAGAATGGGATCCCCCTCCTCCCCACCCTTCCGTGTGTTCCAGCTGCGCCGTGCCTCACCGGGTCCATCCTCCGGTCTGTGATCCGCTCGTAGCCGCTGAGGCCCGGGCTGTGCACAGCTGGAGCCGAACCGTCCCGTCTGATCACATGTCCAAACCACAGGAGGAGACTGAGGCTCAGGCTGAGCAGACAGACCCACAGGAACCGCTACATCCACCGGAAAGCACAGGGACAGACCGTGTTCAGCGGATACCGGACATTATGTACACACATGTGACGACTGGTCAACAACAACATACACACGGATAACCTAATCACATAAACCTTTACCTGTGATTTCATATCAAGGCCTTTGAGCAGAGCCCTGGTTCACTGAACCCCACTTCCGATCTGCCTGAGCACCATGGTCGATTCATGGTCAGAGGATTTCATTATCCTACACTTCTGGTATTAGTATTCCCATAAATCCCTCAGTGAAATGCGGATCCTTTCCATCTCCGGGCAGAGAATAGTTCCGTCCTATCCCGGCCTCATCCACAGTATGTTTGAGTCAATTTATCAAGAATCTCTTCAGATGTGTAACTGTTATCTGTCGTGATTTGTTGACACAGTGGCCCACTATCGACCTGCAGCTACAATCCGCTCCATCAATCTCCGCTCTCCCTCATGTTCACACACCACTACTGTTCCGGTTTGTATTTTTCACAGCAAAAGTGTCACAGGAGCATAAACTATAAGGATGTCAAAGACAGACGCTTCATACGAGCTGAGATACGATAAATCACTTCAATGCAAACGGACAAACAGTACTCGAAGTGTACACAGCGTCTGTACTCGGGTAGTGAACTGTCTACGCATTTTAATCTGAAAAGTAAACACACAGACCGGAAGCTACTGTTTTATGTGATTATGTGTGCTTTCAAGCTCGACTTGTAAAACCACCAAAACATGAAGTCCTGTGAAATAATATTGTCGTTGCACAGACCAAAAGTAATAGTGCCTGCTGTGACCTATTTTACATTAACACTTATTCCACTTATTACATAGAAACTTTTAAAACCAGGCCCAAGACCCGCTGCCTTAATTTGGCTTTTAACTAATGCCCCTGTCTTAAGTTTTTTATCTTCCTGTTCCTCTTAGTTCTTGTTTTGACTTTTAACCAGTCCTTTTGTTTTACCCTTTTAATGTTTGATCCTTTTATATGGCTTGGTGCCAGGGCCTCAGTGGCTGTGGTGCTTCCTTGGGGTCCACTCCTCCTTGGTGGGGTGGGGATCGCTGCTGTGGTGACGCAGTAGCGGTTTGGTCCTCTCCTGCCGGTCAGGATATGGTCCTATGTAGTCGGCGCCAGGCTGCTGGCGTTCAGTGTCTGCCCCCCAGAGCAGATAGCTCCCTGTGACAGCGTCTCCTCTTTCACTGTCACTCTCTGGTCTTCCTGTGCTCAGCCTCTTTTCAGTTTCTTTTCATTAGCCTTTTGTGTGCATGTGTGTGTGTGTGTGTGTATATGTGTATATGTATGTGTGTGTGTGTGTGTGTGTGTGTGTGTGTGAAGATTGCTTGCTTGCTTGCTTGATTGATTGATTGATTACTGGTGCCAGTGGATCGTTTTAGAAGATGCTCCTGGTAATTGTGATGCCTTCAATTAAAAATTTAAGAAAACTATTTAATTTATGCTTACAACACAATTCTACAAAGTAGACTACAAAGTACTACAACACAAGTCTACAAAGTAGCTAAAACTAGATTTATTTGCAGTCTAATGGAGCACAAAATACAATACTTTCTCCAAAAATGTGGTGAAGTACCAATTAAGTTTAAGTAAAAAAAAAAAAAAAAAATACTGGCAAAACTTTAAGTGAAGAAGTTAGATCGTATAAATAATCCATCAATGTAAAGCATTTTAAAGGGTTAATAAAGGCAGAAGTCTGTTTACACAATCCTGACCAAACTTTCACTTTCTAGGATCAAAAAGAGTCTATTGATGAACTCGATATTTAGTCAGATTTAATCTGATGCAAATACTTACATGACTAAATTTTCTTCTAAATGCATCATTACTGTATATCACACCTTATATCAACTTTCTCTTCTGTATTCGGTCAGGTACATTGCTTTATGATCTTCGACCTGATTGGACCTTTAGCATCATTCTCCCGCCTACCTTCATTGCAATTGGCTAATAAATAAAACAACCCTCCATACTCCATCAGTCATTGGTCAATGGTGGCATCAATATTCTACGTTGATAAAACACCGCCCCCCCCGGCCAAGCGCTAGTGTGTGGTTTTCACTGTCTGTGACACGGGAATGTCCTTTCCTAACGCCTTGGATGCTGACGGTAAGTACGTATGTTGGGGATTATACTATTAGTTGTGCCGGTGATGAGATTTGTCCTGCGTCTCCGTAGCCTGTTAGGTGTCACCTTTAAAAGCTTATGTCCTGTTGACCTGGTGATGTTGTGATGCGATGCTGACAGATCAGACAGTGCTAGGCTAGCTACTGCGCTAGCTAATGTTAACTGGCTCGACTGCGAGAACTGTTGCCTGCTCTTTTCTGTTAATTTTGGCCAGTCATAAACAAAAATGTCACAGACTTCAGACTTAGTTTGTGCTTTATGTAAAAGACAGTAAAATATTGTCCAAGTCTATTCAGGGCCTTGACTGCTAACCGGCTAGCTTGCTGTGTCCTGTATAGTCAGGTCTTTTTCAAGCCACAGCTTCTTTCTCATTATTCATTTTGTCCCGTCTGTAAGGAAGATTAATTCCTTTTGTTACATGTCAGCGTATTCTTTAAAATAAGATCAGGCATTTTGGGATAAAGTCAGTGAGTCCACCATGCTGGCTGTAGTTGACCTGCTGCCTGTCATGGTCTGTAGGTGTGAGTAGGCTCCACTTCTGGCTGTAGACCAGACTGTGCAGATAGTTAAGAAGCTGGCAGCTAGTCAAGTTGCTCTACTACTTAACAGTTAATGCAAGCTTAAACCACGAACCTTGGCAGTGTAATTAAATACCTTCAGGGGTTTCACCAAAAGCCAACTCTAGAACTGTTTGGTAATAGTGTGTTATAGTTGTGGTCCTTGGACGAAGAAATGGAGAGTATGCTAAGGTGATTTATAAAATGTTTATCATCTGCAGGACCATGAAAATTCAGTGAGACATTGGATCGATGTGGAGTACAAGTTGAGGAGTGAATGAGGGCAGACAGCTCCTCAGCAAGCCTTGAGCTGGCTGACCTCACACCAAAAAAGGACGCTTTTGTAGCTGAACTACGAAGTCAAGGAGCTTGGATTTCTGATTTCTGAGATGTCCATGAAACGAGCAGACGGGATGTCCATCGCCCAGGCTTTGGCCATGACTGTAGCAGAGATACCGGTGTTTCTCTATTCCACCTTTGGACAGGTAAACCTGATTGCTCATACACAGTTAAGTTTTGCTTCTTGTAACATTTGCATGTAGCTCATGGACAGACAGATGGACATACATGCAAATACAAATAAAAGGAACATGTTTAGAATATATTTTTATGATGATAGACATCCTTACCTCTGTTCTCACTGTTTCTCCTGCTTTCAGTCTATATTTTCTCAGCTACGGCTTACTCCAAATCTAAAGAAGGTGCTGTTTGCCACAGCACTGGGCAGTGTGGCATTGGCTTTGACAGCTCACCAGCTGAAGAGGCGAGGAAGAAAAAGGAAACAAACAACTCGGGGAAAGGAAGTCCAGAAGACTGTAGGAATCCCTGAGGCCCTGCTTAAAACAGGAAGGCCCTCATCACTAAAGAGAGGTGTGCATATTTTATCACTTAACACCAGTTATATTTGAACAGTTACGGAATCTGAGTGTGACTTTATAGGTTGAGACAAATCATGTCATTCATCTTTAGCTCGGTAAACTGTTTAAAATAGTTCTTGGATCAACTGACTCATGAAAAGTTGTCTTTTAAGAGATATGTAACTCTAACACAAAAGAAGTGGTTCGAAGAAATGATGATCCTGCAAATACATTGCTGTAATCCACATAGTATATGAAGCATAAGTATATAAAGTAGTTGTAAAAAGCCCAACCATAAACATCTACGGTAGTAAAATGGCACATACAGGGCTCCTGCGGGGCTGTAAAAAGTCTATAAAGTCTTGAATTTGTAAATCCAAATTTAATACCTTTAAAAAGTACTCGTACTCGTTGTCCTTCGCCTGTCCGGATCGGGGTCTGGGTTGCAGGGGCAGCAGCCTTAGCCGAGAAGCCCAGACAGTCCTCTCCCCAGCCATTTCCACCAGCTCCTCCGGGGGAATCCCGAGGCGTTCCCAGAGATATAATTTCTCCAGTGTGTCCTGGGTCGGCCCCGAGGTCTCCTCCCGGTCGGACATGCTTGAAACACCTCCCCAGGGAGGCGTCCAGGGGGCATCCTCATCAGATGCCCGAACCACCTCAGCTGGCTCCTTTCTACGTGGAGGAGCAGCGGCTCTACTCCGAGTCCCTCCCGGATGTCCCGGCTCCTCACCCTATCTCTAAGGCTGAGCCC
>JAPTGZ010000005.1:33947872-33959166 GCA_029814645.1 Fowleria isostigma | reverse complement strand
GTTTGTGTGTGAAGGTCTATGGTAACAGCATCACCAGGTTCTACCACAGAATTGTGTCATTAATTATAGTAGTACAGCATTTTGTCTTAAATTATAAATAACTTGAGTCGGCATACAAAAATTTGGCACATTTTAACATTAAGGAACATTTTTCTTAGTAGATAAAATTGTTATTTCCTTTGGTGAACGAGAAATATAATATTATTGTTACTGTTATGCTGTATACCCATATCGTATAGTGAAAGTTTTGCCAATATTGTGCAGCCCTAACTGGAAATATATTAATACACTGACATGTCTTCCAGATTCAGATCCTGTTTTTTGTGTAGTACATGAACTGTGCACAAAGATCTGTGTGTTTTGTGTCTGTGTAGCTGTTTGATGCCATGTCTATAGAAGAGGTCTACCAGCCACTGAGGCCAGCAGCACTTTATGAAGGGGCCTTGGCTCTGGTGCATGAGGGTAAAGTAGCCTACAGGTCTCTAAGGTAACTGAAGCACACAGTCTTCATCCAGATACCAAAATCTACAGATCTACAGTGTCCAAGAGCAGCAGAAGGCTTTATTAAATTTCATGTTCCTGTCCTTCTTCCAGGACTGAATTACTTGAATGTTATAGTGACCAAGACTTCCTTGCCAAGCTTCACTGCGTGAGACAAGCATTCCAGGTTTGTTTGACCTTTTTGTTTGCATTGCAAAAATGACTGTGATAAGATGTTCTTTTGTGAGTTAATGTTGAAACCTACCTGAAAAAGGAAGAATCAGCCTTCTTGTTATAAAATATGTTATTTTATTCTTGACCCTTGTTTTGGTGTAAAACTGTCTTTATCTGTTTATTATTTTACAGCACTAGTAACTACATATAAAATATCTATTGCATGCTGCCTTGATTGCAAACATGTGGTGACCTCTTAATGAAAAAGCACTGTCTACAGCCCAAATCTCAACAGTACTATATGGAAAAAAAAATCCCAAAAAATTGTTACTAAAGAGTTAGAAGGTCATTTAGGACCTGGTTTTCACCCACCATCTGTGTGATATAGAATGTATGATTGGGCTTTAGTAGAAATCAGTTTCCTTTTTTTAAATTTTTTTTTTTTTTTTTTACAGGTTCTGTTATTGGATGAAACTCACCGCACATTCTTCATGGAGACTGGAAAGCAGATGATTGCCGGGTTAATGGTCAAAGCAAACAAGGTAAAAAATGAGTTTACTTTAACCACTGCACAATAAATTGAAATGCAATGTTACACTGTTCTGTATAGTCACACTACAAGGTCATGCCGTTGTTTGGTGGTATTTTTTTATTCAAATTTAATGTTTCAGAATCCATTTCAAAATGCAAACTAATCTGTGGATTATTCTTATTAACTTTAATACAAATGGATGCAGGCAATAATTGTATAGTATTGACTATAATCATAGATTTTAATTCAGACAGAACAACCTTTATCGTTTTTTTTTTTATCATTTTTTTTTTCCTCCCTTTAACACAGAGTCCTAAAGCCTTCCTAGAGAGCTATGAGGACATGCTGCTGTACACTCAGAGAGAGGAAACCTGGCCCGTCACCAAAATGGAGCTGGATGGCCGAGGAGTTAGTAATATTCTCTTCATTTGGTTTTTCAGCTCATTGCCTGAGCTTTGCTAAATACATGTCACTAATGGTTGAATTAAAATGTGTAAAATGAACTGAAACCTTGCAAAGGTTTTCCCTTAATTTGTCGATATTATTGATACATGTCGATTGGTTTATTCATGGGCATGATCTTGCAGTTTACATGAACATGAGATGCCCAGTTACTAGCCTGGATTAAACTTTAACTGAAGTCCAGCCAACAGTTGGGTCGTGCTGTGCCTCTGCTAATAGTAAATGAAACCATTCCTTTTGATATAACTCTATCTCTGCAGGTGGTATGCATGAACTTCTTTGACATAGTCTTGGACTTTATCCTGATGGATGCATTTGAAGACCTGGAAAGCCCCCCATCATCTGTGATAGCTGTGTTAAGGAATCGCTGGTTGTCTGACAGCTTTAAAGAGACGGTTAGTTGAAATACACCCATTCACACAGAAATACCTTTGCTTTGTCACATCTGAGTTACTTCCACAGGGTTCCTACGCAAGTATGGAAATTATGGGGAAAGTATGGAATTTGATTTTATAAATTTCCATGTCTGGAAAAGAATGGAAAATGGAATCAAATGTATGAAAAAAATATTCATGTTTCCAAGACTGCTACTACTGTTTTATTTTCTAAAACAAAATTATGAATATCTAAATAAAGAAATGGATCAGTCTGGTTTTTAAGGTTCTTGCTAGCGAGCACATACAGTAGACTACATGTCCCAGAAAATATTCGGGTAGATTGACAAGTTGAATGCTCCGCCCTCTGCTCTTATCCTCCTCCAACCCAAAATAAGCCCTGCCCAGGTGTTGTCAAGTGTCACTGGTGCTTCGACATCCACACACTGTTTATGAGCGAGTAAGGAAAATGAATAGATATCAGCTCTGAAATTAAACTAGTATGAGCTATTTTTGTTCTTATCATTATATTTGTCCAAAAAAATGTACTTTTATTTGTACCATGCATTAAAATGAACAAGAAATTGAAGGATACATAGGGTGAATAATCATTTTTCCACAAATGACTCAAGTGTCACAAGTTATTTGAATTTTTTTACCAAGGCATCTGGAAATTAGGATCTGGAAAAAATATGGAATTTTGAAATTTCAAATGTGTAGGACTCTGCCTCCAGCTCCTATGCTAACAGTTCTGTTCTTTTGTTAGGCTCTGGCCACTGCGTGTTGGTCTGTCTTAAAAGCCAAAAGGCGTCTTCTCATGGTGAGTTTAAACAAGATTTAAAACTGAACTGTTCATTTGTGTCTTCCAAAGTGTTTTTTCATTTCAACATTTATTTCTCTTCATACTCCCGCTAGGTCCCTGACGGTTTTATCTCCCACTTCTATGCCATATCAGAACATGTGAGCCCAGTTTTAGCTTTTGGGTTTTTAGGACCGAGGCAGCACTTAAGTGAAGTGTGCACTATCTTCAAGGTAAGACATGCAGTTCCAATATAATTCCTTAAAGGTGCCCTGCCACACAAACTGTTTTTACTTGTATCTTTTTTAAAATATGTTCAGTACGTAGGTGTTTGTGTTATGTAGTGAATGTGAAAATGAACCTCTGCCACCTCTGTCTGCTATTGACACTGAAAAGAAATTAAAAATCAGGTCAGTTAGAAAAGCTGGTCAGTATGACACATTACTGCCTGAGCTCATTACTATTTATGAACTCGCCCAGGTGAGACCACGCCCACAGAATTTGTGTCGCTTGGTGACAGTTTTCGTATAGAGCAGGGGTAGGGAACCCTGGTCCTGGAGAGCCAGTATCCTGCATGTTTTAGATATTTCCCTCTTCCATCACACCTGGAAGCCATTACATCATTATCAGGTTTCTGCAGAGCTGGATGATGAGTTGGTCATTAATTGAACCAGGTGTGTTGGAAGAAAGAAATATCTAAAACATGCAGGATACGGGCTCTCCAGGACCAGGGTTCCCTACCCTTGGTATAGAGCAAGGATGGCTGAACATCAATGTTGTGTGCTATG
Organism: Fowleria isostigma; assembly: GCA_029814645.1. Classification (NCBI taxonomy): domain Eukaryota; kingdom Metazoa; phylum Chordata; class Actinopteri; order Kurtiformes; family Apogonidae; genus Fowleria; species Fowleria isostigma. Next base: position 33,955,557 of record JAPTGZ010000005.1, on the reverse strand, counting down.
ATCGAACAGAACTTCAACAATGCAGAGGCTTCCCAATAAGGTTGCTGTTGAAGCCTGGAGCAGTACCATTGTGCAGAGGTGGGACATCCAAGTTCTGGAAAGTAAAAGTCCTGCCATGTATTTGTTACAACCATTCACTGAACCAGCCCATTTTGATAAGCACAACTCCTCCTCCATGTAGATTGGATAATTGGTGGAATCACTTGTGTTATGTGAATGGATGGAACCAATACATGGCAGGACTTTTACTTTCTGGAACTGGATTTCCCACCTCTGACATCGGCAATCTACAACCAGTGCTCAGACCATAAGTAAAACACTACTGTCAACTCAGCGAAGTGCTGTTTACATTAGCTAGCTGTTAGCCAATCAGAGTCAAGCAGATTGCGCATGTTGAATATTCATGAGAACTGGCACAAATCAAGCTGAGTCTTCCAGCAGGCTTTCTATACCACAGTAGAATGGATGGAAACTTGGTAACCAAGGCATTTTTTCCACAAATAATGTTAGAGTCCATGGTAGAACTTCATACATTACCACAAAAGTAGTAAAATATGTGTGGCAGGTAGAGATGTAACAATTAACAGTACAACGATAAACTGTGGTAAAATTCCTGATGGTTAGTATTACCATTTCAGTTCTATTTATGAAAACCGTGATCAATTACTACACTTTGAAGACTCACAGTAATACTTAAATACTTGCGCTATGGATTTGTTTCCATGTGGTTATATTGTTCTTACATTCACATCATTTTTTTTAATGTTGGTGTACACACATTTGACTTCTACCAAAGTAAATATGTGACATTTTTACATTTTAATCTGAGGTGAACAATATTTCTGCCAAGAAAGTACATTGTGCGTGTTACTTATTTATTCATTTTTTTAAAATAAAACTTGTTTATTTATTTAAGTGTGTGTGTATGTATAAGTACTTTTTGGACATTTTGAGCACATTTCAACAATAACGCGATTATAATAACTAAGATAATTTTGCTCGCTAACTGTGATATGAAATTTTCCTGTCGTTACTTTCCTAGTGGCAGAGCACCTTTTACTCTCCATAGACATTACACTTGAACAAAACAAACAAAAAAACAATCACCTCTCTTCTTTCTTTTCTATGTGCAGCAACAAATCGTTCAGTATCTTAAGGATATGTTTGATCACGACAAAGTCCGCTTCACCTCTGTTCAGTGTCTGGCTGAGGACATCCTGAATCTCTCCCACCGCCGCAGTGAGATTCTGCTGGGGTATCTTGGAATCGATGGTCTTCTAGAGCTCAATGGAGCCCTGCCCAAAGACACAGAGGGATCCACAGGGACCCACTAGGATAACTGGTGTCCATATGGCCAATTGTCTGGGCTTGTGCAAGCTGAAAACATGGGTCTGTGTGCGTGTGTGTGTGTGGGGGGGGTGATACAAAGGCAAGGAAAGGCACGGATGTTCCAGCAGTAGCATCCTTTTATGAACGGAGTGAACTTGTGGCACAGAGTACCAGCATCAGTTCTTTATCTGTCATCTACCGTTCTGAGGATAACGTATTTTCATCAGACCTAGATATGACACCCCTCGCCTGCTCTCTTATTATTGGCTGCTGCATTGAGAGCGCGTACCGTATTTGTGTAATTTCAGGCGTGTTGGGACTTGTCTGTCTTGCTGGTTCACACTGATACTTCTTAAAATCATACCTATCGTATACTGACAAATCACTGGGCTTTCGACACTAAATGCCACATTAGTGGAGTCGCCTCAGAGTCAGAACCTTCCATTTATCACCTCAGCAACCTTGTTGGATTGCCTTCATTAGTCTTCATTATTTTGAGTGTGGAGGTAATATTTGTGCATTTGTATATTTTATATGAAAGGGGGAAGGATATTTATTAAATTCATTATCATTTTTGTCAGTGTTTGGCCAACTTGAAGACTTTAGGTGCGCAATGAAGGAAGTGATGTATTTGACTGATTTTAATTCCAATTTGATTTACCCATTCAGTGTGTTATATTTAGGAGGGTCTAATTACATAAATTGAAAAATAAATGGTGTGTAATCACATGAAAATAAGAACTGCAGCAAACGAGCTGTTGATATTCACTTTTCATAGAGTCCTCAACGTATTGTATCTTCAGCAGCTTATAATGGACTTCCTGTTCTTAACATTTTACAGCAGGTTTACTAAATAAGGTGCAATACTCTCACCTAATAAGACTGTGGACCAGAGTCAATAGCTCCTTAAGTCACTTTGGAAAATATTAAAAAAAAAAAAAAAAAAGGCAGTAAGTTGTTTTTCCACTTCACTTGAGGTGATTTTTGCCATTTTTCCCCCCATGAAAGTAAATGCACATGGAGGAAATTGAACCACGTTTTTATTTTCTAATGAATTCTGATATAGCAAACGACTGAAGTCATTGACCCGCTGACTGATCAGTGGTTTGCTACATACTATGATAAAGTGGAAAACATTTCATATAACATGTCATGTGGGACTGATGAGGAAACCACATTATTCTGGCCTTATCCCTTGAAAAAAGGGGTCTTATCTCTTAAATGGAAAACAAGTGAATGTTCTGTGTCTCCACCATCTGTTACAGGGGTTCCCAAACTTTTCCATGCCATGGCCCCCCAAACAGCATTGGCTTCTGGTTGGGCCCCCCCTTTGTAAACCCACTGACAATATTACAAAATGGGTAAAGAAACGTTGACTTTTAGAAAATGTTTTTTTTTTACTTTTATTCACTATACAATAATTATTTGTTTTGCATAAGAATATTAACAAACATGTTTCCACACTGTATATACATAATTATCGCTTAATAATTATTAGCATCTTTTTTTATGGTTTTTTTTGTTGCATTTTTTCTAATCTTTTCTCCAATTTTCAGAGGCCCCCATTTTGAAAACCACTGGTCTATTATACCCAGGTGTGTTATAAATGTACAGTGCCACCTGCTGGCCACACAACACCGCCTGGTTCACGCAAAACCAGTTTATAGGAACTCATTTCCATTGTTGGTTTAAAAACTTTTCAAAACTGTAGGAGATGAGTAATTTGGCCTAGAGAACAGGGGAGTATAGATGTAAGCTTCAATTTTACCACTAGATGTCACTAAATATCACACACTGAATCTTTCATCAGGCAGTTAAGAGTTGCACATGCATTGTATTGCCTAAAGTATTCGCTCACCGTCCTTGACTTGTTTATGAACTTAGTAAAATCCCCTTTTTCTTCCATAAGTTTAATATGATGTGGGTCCACCCTTTGCAGCTTTAATGGCTTCATCTCTTTAGGAAAGGATTTCCACAAGGTTTAGGAGTGTGTTTATGGGAATTTTGGACCATTTCTTCCGAAGTGCATTTGTGAGATCACACACTGATGTCAGACTAGAGGGTCTGGCTCTCAGTCTCCACTCCAATTTATCCTTTATCCTAAAGGTGTTCTATGAGGTTGAGGTCAGGACTCTGTGTAGGCCAGTCTAGTTCATCCACACCAAACTCTGTCATCAATGTTTTTTCCAACATGACTGTGCACTGGTGCACAGTCATGTTGGAACAGGAAGGGGCCATCCCCAAACTGGTCCCACAAAGTTAAGAGCATGGAATTATCCAAAATCTCTTGATTCATCACACCAAGACATTTTGGACAATTCCAAAGACATGAATGAGTGAGTTTGATGTGGATGAACTGGACTGGCCTGCACAGAGTCCTGACCTCAACCCCATAGAACACCTTTAGGATGAATTAGTGTGGAGACTGAGAGGTAAGCCCTCTGGTCAACATGAATGTGTGATCTCACAAATGCACTTCTGGAGGAATGGTCCAAAATTCCCATAAACACACCCCGTAAATCTTGTGGAAATCCTTCCCAGAAGAGTTGTAGCTGTTAAAGCTGTAAAGGGTGGACCCACAGCATATTAAATCTATGGATTAAGAATGGGATGGCACTTAAAAGTTGCAGAAAAAATTATTAGACCTATGTTTTCTTTAGTTTCTTGTTCATTTTAATGCTTGGTACAACTAAAGGTAAATTTTTTTGGACAAATATAATGGTAATGACAAAAATAGCTCATAAGGCTTTAATTTCAGAGCTGATATCTATCCATTTTCCATTGTTTTCTTGACAATAACCAAAATCACATAAATTCTTACATCAATAGTTATGTCATTGTACTGACAACAACGGTGCTTTCAGGCATCCAATATTTTCGTTTCTGCCTGTTTTAGTCACATGATACACACAGGAGTTAGTACTTGATTGCATAACCATTGTTTTTGATGACTTGATGGTCTAATAATTTTTTTGGCGACTGTTCATATGCGAGTCAAGGCAGGTGAGCGAATACTTAAGGCAACATAGTGTATGTAACAAACATTATAATTCCCATTCTTATGATCCTCAAACTACAATTACTGCCCCTTTCTAGATTTTTTAATTTTTTTTACTTTGATTGCAAAGCATTTGCTCAGTTCAGTGTTAAAACTTCTTCCTAGAGATGGCAGTAATATAAGTTCGAGATTCATCCACAGTTGTAAAAGCTGTGACGAGTATATAATATGTAATACATTGCCCTGTTGTGCTTCAAACAGCAAATACAATTCTTCCTACACTGTTTAAGGCCAGTTGCTCTAATTTTTTTTTAATCACGTCCAACTTGATAAGACTTGAGTCAAATATTTGTGAAAATCTTTTAGGCAGAATAATCTAAATACAAACTAAATCTGCTCACATTCTATTCCCAGTGACCTCGAGAACATCACTGGCTCTAATGGAATAGAAGACGATGCTTTCTGTTGAGTTTCTGTTCGTTTCCTTTGATTATGGACACATGGGCATTTTGAATCACTGTACTGACAGAACTGAAGAGCGTCCCCTCAGTAACTGAAACGGTGCCATGTAGTCATAGCAAGGATGTCTTTTTGTTTTTCTGATTACATGAAGTGCTATTGTAAAGTGGGACACTGTACAGCCAGACTGTAACCTGCGTAGTAAGTGCACTGATGACCTTTGAGCCAAGATAAATGGACTGTTGTTTTTTTGTTTTTGTTTTTTCTCATCAGTGTAAACAAAGACAACTACTGTATGTGCATATTTGAAGAAGTGCAGACTTTAAGGAAATGTCCAAAATGGATCGTCTTAATGTTCTTGACAAAAGCAGACGTTGGAGGTGTATGTATGTGCGGTTTACCATTTTAAGGCATTTTGAATCCAGTTGCTCAGCATGTGAACAGACAGAAGACCGCTTTTTATTACCCAGAATCCTACAGATATGTTTTGTGAGCTTGATAGGCTTGCTCATCTCTGACACGCAGAACATTTATTTATTTATTTCTCTTTTTTTTTTTTTTTTTTTTTTGTGCTATAGGAATATTTTTGTCAAAGATGATCCAAGTCCAACTAAAAAAAGAAGAAAAAAAGAAAAAAGAAAAGAGCCTTTACAGAAACTACCAATGTGCAGCTTTATTTTTTTAAGCAATTTGCACTTTAGCAGAAACTATAGATACAGGAATGTCCCAGACCCCCCCCCATTTTTTTTTTCTCCTTTTTTTCCAATAAGCCATTTGTACATTTGACTGTACAATCACTGTTATCATGATTTAACTGGTGTATTATTCATTATTATGATGTGGAGAACTTAAAAAAAAAAATGTACAGAAGAGAAATTTATCTTTCCCAGATCACTATAATACTTAAATAGTTTTATTCTGATAACTATCATAAGTCTTTGTTATAATCGTCATCATTTTCAGGTTCAAATGTAATGTTATTGCTTTGTGGTCCAACCCCAATGAACTGCTTTTAATCCTTTTTTTCACCTGTGTTTTAGTCCTGTTAGTGTAGCGCATTAAGCATATATGCAACAGTATGTGTCTTGCAGGTTGATGCAAATATTTCTAATGGCAAAACGCTGATAATAGTTAATCTTGAGTTTTAAATTGGTCTGCTTTTTGTATGTATAACGTCCTGTGATCAGAAAAAAAAAAAACCCACCCTCCCTCCATCAGACTTTGCATCACTGCATGTTTAAAAGTGTAGATTCTCTGAAAAGCATCGGTCGAAGTAGCCCTAAAGCATTTAGATGCAGGCTCAGCCCCAGCTATAATCTAAAAAAAAAAATCTTAATTAGAAACACCTTAAAGGAAATATTTAGGGATTTAATCATTTTAATATGTATGTTATCAAGGCATTGACTCTCTTTCTTAGTGTATGTTTGATAGGTAAGAGTTTTTCAAGGATCTCAGATGGCCAAAATAAAGAAAGGATTTTTGTGAAGGTTTTTGCTGTACATTACAAGTGTCCTACTCATGCCTTTTGTCTTTTTTCTATTGTGGATTTATGCCAGCACAAACTGTACAATGATTTGATTTTCCATATAAATTGTTATTTTTTGTTATTAAAATCTGTTCATTATGCCTTTTCCCAACTCACAATGTGTTTTTGTTTTATTTTCAACCCTGGAATGAAGCTTTCCTTATGCACAAAATTATTTTGTTACTGCATTAGAGTAATAGTTAATAAGTGATCATTAAGTAAGAGCGCGATGTGATATTAAAGAGTGTTTAATGGTGAGTAAAATGGAGAAATTGCCTTTTTATTTTCTTGAATAATTAAATTTTGGCTGTAATATCAGTATTGTCCACAAGGAGGCAAACACCCTGCACTACATTACACTTCTGTCATTGACACACACATTGAAAGCCTTTCATTGGAATATTTGACTCCTTAAGCCAAAAACTTTGCTTCTGCATTTATACTGCACTTTGCACCCCAAGGTAAAGGTCATATTATTTCATTGTTCTTGAAATATTTGGCTGTTATTGACCTTATATTTACAAAATACAGAAAGCTAAGACAGTCGGTCAGTCACTGAAATCTAGCATCGGTTTCTCATTATTCTAACTTTTGACGTAACAATGTCTTATGTGCAGAGTATTTCATCTATAACACACTGTAGGCCTATATGACAGTCTCATATGCACATGTGAGGGGATTTTTCATTTTTATAGAAGTGCATGAAGCACTCTGACAAGAAAGATCCACACCTCTGTCATGTCATCGTCTGCCTATATAATTATAGATGGTGGCAGTTCAGGTTTTGCTGTTTACTTTGTGTTTCCTGTTTTGCAGGTTTACTCACTTCCTACACATCACTGACTTAATGTGAGTGAGAAGAACCCAGTAGGCTTATGTTTTCTGCATTGTGTTTGTGGGTCTGTACCAGGCTCTGTCACTTGTACTTGATCTGTTTTGCACTCTGGTGGATTTTCCAAACTTAGGGTCAGGACCCAAACTGGGTCACTGACCTCTTTTAATTGGGTTCCCAGCTGGTAGAATCAAATGAAAACAATGTTATGGTATGACATGATATGTGTCTAAATCTTTTTTGCTAAACTGGGTTGTTCTGTCTTTCACTCTTTTGCAGTTGAGGGAATGAAAACATGATGATGATGATGATGATGATGATGCTTCATGTCTACGACTGCCTCATGACAGCCATTAATAAATGCAGAGGAGATACTGAATGTTTGCCAGGTGGACAAAGTGGACGACATTGAAGCAAGTTTAATTCATTTTTCCTGAACAAAGATAAACCTCACAGTGGAGAATTAAATAAATTATTTATTTGTATGTACAGTCGTGTTAAGAATTATTAGACCACCCTATGTTTTCTTCAGGTTCTTGTGC
>JAPTGZ010000005.1:33905116-33915399 GCA_029814645.1 Fowleria isostigma | reverse complement strand
CAATTTTTGACATGTATTAATGGATCAACAGGGATTAAACAGTTTATATCAGTAGATGGTTTTGGTCGATGGTGGATATTTGGGTCTTTATGAGTTAAAACAAGTTAAATACAGAGAAATTTTATTTAGGAACTGACACAAAAGTAGTGCTGGGTCTTTATGGGTTAAACTGACCTAAATGAAGTGCTGACCCCAGACATACATGTGTTTTGTTGTTGGGTCCATAATCTGCCAAACTCGTCCTCTCTTCTGATAGCTTGAAGTCATTTTGTTCTCCTAGATGGTTTGGTTTTACTATTTGGTAAAATGTAAAACTTTAATTGGTGATTTTTTTTTTTTTTTTTTAATTTCTGGTGCATAAGGAACACAGCAACGCTTCGGCAGTATCGCTAGGCTCAGTTCTAACAAGATGTGACATTCGTGGGTGTTCCTGTTGTTGCTGATTGTAACTGTGATGTGTTTCCTTGTATATATGTGGCAAGGACGAAGAAGGCCGAGGTGGGCATTGAACCCCAGACTCCCAGGTGATAGTCATGCACACTAAGCACACTAACCAGTCAGCCAAAGGCATATCTCATTGGCCAAGTAGCCAGGGCGCATGATCAATTGGCGGCATAATGACAAGACCGTCACTGTCACATATATTTTCATACTATATTCAAAAGCAATACATTGGTCTATATTTAAAGTGAATTAAAGTTCTTCTGTGTAACAAGTGCTGCAGGGGTTCATAACCTGACAGCTATAACATACTCATTTTATATAATTCAACACATTATTTCCTGAGTCACAGCTAAAAGGGTCCATCATCAAGATTATAAAATGACTTTGTTACTCAGTGCTTGGTTAAGTTTTGCAGAATCACTGAGCTTGTGTTTAGTACTAGCTCACCTGTGACATCTCACGTGGGTCCACTCTTTTTTTTTTTTTTTTTTTTTCAAATTTGACCACCAAAGTGATATCTACAACAGTTTAGATATCAATAAGTCATGCCATAGCTTCTCAGTCCAATAATTTTACAATCTGTGGAGAATACAGATTATCCGTACAGCTTTTGGAGCAAATAGTAATTTAGGAAAACCATTTGTCACCACGTTTACAACCAACTTAATCTCCCACAGCTAACACTGTATTAGCCTCATCTCTCAGTGCAAAATAATGTGACACTCGTGGGTTTGATTTTACCCAATATTAGTAGGTTGTGAATGAAAAAACAATATGGAGAGGGAAGAACGTCACAGAAAGAATAGTTATTAGCTGTCCATAGCTCTTATATTCGTAGTCCTCCTCTGTCTGCAAAAACAAAACTCCCTTTGTGTACATGACCTTCTCTAAACACAGTATCCTTCCACCAATCCATTACACTAGTCCCAATAACAGAAACAATATACACCCAGTTAAATTATCCAAATAAAATTAACAAAACAAAACTAAATCTTCTTACACTAAATTGTAACTGCACAGCTAAGGGCATTGCAAATGACCTGAATGCAACTTAACCCAGGGCCCTGAGCCTTACAGTATGAAAACACATTTGCATGTACAGTATATAAATCGGTCTCTACAAGACTAGTTTCTGGTTGAGTAAGAGAGAAAATGTTGAGGCAGGGGTTTCTTTAGCACCCCTAAATGGAGAAGTGGTAGATTTTTCAACAAGATAAATGTTTTAACCTGTAAAACAATGTATTATCTCCTTTACATTTAGAGCCCAGGTATCTATTTATTCCATTGTCTGCCTATAAAGGAACTTGGCGGAAAGCACTTGTACAATTTATAATGAAGGCAGAAGATGTCATAAACAACACTGACGATGGTTTTGCTTCACCTACCTACCTACGTTGTACCAGTGAGGTGTTCTAGTCAGCTAGCACACACTTTATGGAGGCTCTCTGCTGGCACAGATAAATGGAAAGCAGACATCATTAATAATGATTAGTCGCAGTTGTGTTGTACAAAGACAAATTGTCAAATAATAGTGATAATTCATCAGAATTTTAAATTACACAGTTTTGGTGCATCAAGCTCTTATTTTCAGTCACAGACACTAAAAAAAATATGTTGACAGCAAGAAAGGTACAAGCATATAAATGCACAAAGACACACAATCACATTTTGACTCCGGTATGAATAGAGGAAGGTGTGACCTTATTAAGCCATAGGCCCGCCTTTGTCCTGTTTGTCCTTCTCTCAATAAGTGTGTGATTCACTTTTCTTTCCATGCACTCTTCAACATTTCAACCCCTTTTAGTGGCACACACCTGCACAGAGGTGTGTGTTTATATGCGAGACGAGAGAGAGGTGTTCAACAGAAAATATAGACGTGGATGAAGCAAGCCAGGAAAAAAAAAATCCCTTTCCAACCGCTGAGGTCTGCTACCCTATACAATCTTGCATGAACCTTCTTGCCATGTGCACCGTGTCTCTTATGCAAATACTAATCTTCAGATGTCTGTGGGTTAAGCCATCATATCTGCTGTAGGTCTATAAATGTGTTAGTTGTGGGTTTTTTTTGTCCACCAGAGGTTACGCTGTCACAGCTTAGCTCATACATCTTCTTCTCAGCAGACATTTTGACATATCTTGTCATGAAAAAGCCCAGGTGTAACCATTAGCGCTAATGATTTCTGTGTTTCAGGTGTTCGTATATTCCAGCAAAAATACTCTAGTTTACGCCTGTTGTTACTCTCATATTACAGCGATTAATATTGAATACACGTGAGTTTGACAAGCCCCTGTTGGTTCAGTCACAGCAGAAAATAGGTATACAGCCTCAAAACCTTTCTTCTTCATGCCGTACTTGCTTTTTCATTTCATTTAATCTTTTATTAATAACAAATTATGGTTGCAACAGTCATTTTAGTATTAATTAATGTCTTCTGTTTTGCACACTGCATTGCAGCTCATCTGGCAGAGCTTCAGCTTTATGTCCTCAGAGATCCTGCTGGCACTGCCTCAGTATCACACTCTGATGGAAGACTCAGATAAAACACAACAAATGAGATATATTCTGCTATGCACTGTATGTAGACCTGTGGAAAATATAGATATATAAATAAGAAATAAACAGACCGCTCAAAATTTCCAGACCTTTAGCCCATTGAAAACCTCTTGAATGTGATCCAAAAGAAGATGGACAGTCACAAGTCACCAAACAAAGTCGTACCATTTGCGTTCTTGCGCCAGGAGTGGCATAAAACATCCAACAGTAATATGAAAGACTGACGGAGAGCGTGCCAAGACACACAAACGCTGCCATTGAAAAGCAGTGCAATTAAACCAAGCAGTGATGTCTGAATTCTTCCTGAGATAAAACAGTAGAATGGTCTTATTGTAATATGGATGTGAAGTTTCTTATAGCATTTTTAGACATCTGAGGGTCACTTTTTGAGTTATTTTAACCACTTGTCACAGTGTTGTTGGTACTTATAAAACTGCTTGAATAAACTCAAAAACCAATATCACAAAAATACTGATTAAATCACAATCCATCATCAACTCACCCCATAGCCATATTGATTTAAATTAATTCATATGAACTCAAACTGATAGGAATTGATATAAATTACTATAAATATTTAATTACTGAACCCATTTCTGCTGTTATTGTGGCTGCCTCCACTGCCACAGTAATACTAGTGAATTAGACTATTAGTATTATTTCTCGTGTGTTTGCATGCATTGCAAGGCACAGTGGACTATTGTTGGTCACTGACATAAGACTTATACTAAAAACTTTGTCAAAAAATGCAGCCCAGAGCATTGGAAATAGACCAAAACATATTATTATAAAAATGTGCAGCCTTGTCTAGAAAGATGTGCTACTATCTGGATTGACATTCCAATGCATTTTATTAAAGTTGCAAAAAACTGGCCAAATTTGTCCACCTGAAAGGAAGTGGGCCATTCTCAAGTCACTACTATTCTCATACAATTGATTTGAAAATAATTCTGCCCAGCTTGGCCCAAAGATTATCTGTGTCATCACGTCATAAGGCTATTTTGTATGGTTTTTGTACATGAATGCAATCAAAAACCCCATTCATTTTCAACGGGAAGAACAAAAAAGTTGACTTTTTTCCGACCGCTACTCCTTTGCCATACTTTCACCTACACCCTTCATTTAACTTTAAAATGTAGGGATTTTTGTCCCCTCTCCAGGAATAGGTTTATTTATGTCATAAATAACTGTATATTTACAATGTAGAACAACATAACTTTAAGAAAAAATAAATGTAGTTCTTTATAACCAGTCCATCTTTGGTACTATTTTTTGTGTTAACATTGCACCAATCCAGCATGAGGCACGCACATGGGTTACACTTCCTTCAAGAAATGTAGGGAAGTCTAGTTACTATATTTTGTTGGGTTTTTGTTATTACTATTGTCATTATTATGATAATTATTTTTTGTCCTCCCACCTTCACTCCCTTCCTCACTCTCATTCACCCCCTTCCTTTTTTTCCCTATTGCCCCTAAACAATCTATATTGTTTAGTTGTTTTTTACAGTTATTATATTTTTTATTGTGATATGATGTTGTCATTGTTGTTGTTTGTCATTATTTTTGTTTGTTTGTTACTGTTTCCACTATGTCTTGATAATTGTACTGCTAAAAAAAAAACCAAAACAATATATCTCAATATTTTCCACAGCTGTATTTAAATGTACAGTACTTACTTAGAGGATATATAAATCTATCAATCACTCCAGAACTGTGTCAGTAGCGGTGTCCTCTGTCTGCTTAGTTAGTGAGTTGGTTAGTTGCACATATCTCTGATGATATTTCCAGGCGGCGGTGGTTTAATTCACAGCAGTTCATCAGCACAGATGGCTTGTTATGCTACCTTTCACAGACTGGGGCATTTAAGCCTAATATCAAAGCACTTGGCAGGAATAACTGTACGTGTTCTGCAGGTTTTTGCTCACACTGAACTAGTGAGTGTTGACAATAATATCACAAGAAAATGAGCTAAATATTTAATATCTAACAAAATACTTCCCCCTTTTGAAGATGGGCTGCATTATATCTGTACGAAAAAATGAGTCTTGTATCGAAAACTCACTTGACGACAATAGTGAATTTGACCTTGTGATGTTAAATAGAAATCCTTTTATATTTTGGCTTAATAAACAGACTTACACACAGTTTCATCACTACGCATCCAATACTGACAAGCACAGAGAAGCTGACAGCAGGCAAAATCTGTTGTTATCCTTCTGTCTTATGTGCTGTAAATAACACATTTTTATATTACTAATATTTTCCTGTACATAAACAAGATCTACGCTAAGACAAACAAACAAACGAAACAAACCTGCTTCCTGTTTGGCTGTGCTGTGCTGCTCTTTGGCAGGGAAAGCACAAGTCATGTGCTCCAACATGTCCTCATCATCGGTGGCAGTGGTACAGGGTACGATGGCATGGCAGACCTGGTCGCAGATGGTACACTTAGGCGCCCCAGAGGCTGCCTGCTGGCAGGACACACACGTTACACAAGTCGCAGTGTTATCCTCTGCTTCCGCCTCAGACACGCTGACCAAACACACAGGTCCTCTTTGTTACAAATAACACCGGTGCACTCGTTAGGTAGCTGGCACCACTCAGGCTCAAAGCCATCACTTAAATTGCACCGGTGGATTTTAAACATCCTTTTTTTTTAATATATACAATAAAAAAATCCTCAGATTTGTGTAATGGAAATATGCCTGGAACCTTTTGTGGAATAGATAATTGCACTCTGTGGTGTTAGAGCTGAGTTTCTGTCCCTTTGTCTACAGGGAGTTTCTGAACAGGCTCACTTTCTTGCTCCTTCTAAATTGACCTTATTGACTCCATCTCTGTCTCTTTCTTGTGGTAGAGTGCTTTTGGCAGATCTCATTAAGACTAGACATTACATCTAAAAGAGGCTTATACTGGATCTCCCCAAGGCCTTGCATCTCTTTAGTGAAATCTTAAAGTTCTTGATTCAATCAGAAATGTTAAGCCTATGCTACAGCTTGTCCTATGAGTCTTTGGACACAAAGAATATAATGATAATCTAAGCACATGGAAATAAATGCACCCTGTGATAAATTTTAACACAAACAATCCAAGTCATTCACCTGAATAAAATGATCCAACTGTATCTCATTTCATTTCATTTCATTTCATTTCATTTCATTTCATTTCATTTCAGTTCATTTCAGTTCAGTTCAGTTCAGTTTATTTCAAATATGCAACAAAACAAAAAAACAAAAAAACAAACAAACAAAAAAAAATCCTACTCGGTCCTTTGAATAAAACAGCTTGCAATAAACAAGAAAATTTTTTTATACATTAAACAGACATTCAAAAAGCAGTGGGAGGAAGTATAACTTAATTAATCCCACCTCTTCTCCACATAACAGTCTATCCTTTAGCTTCTTATCAGCATAATATACAAAAAATCAAGTCCCTTTTGTAAATACTTAACCTCACTTATCATCAAAAATATCAGAGAATTAAAAGCCATAATAAACAATGGTTATGCGATCAAGTACTAACTCTTGTGTTTATCATGTGACTAAAACAGACAGAAAAGAAAGCATGTCTAAAAGCACTGTTTTTGTCAACTCATACTCACACTTCACCCTTAGTTTTAATTCTTTCATATCTTTTGTTTTCCACTCCCTCATATTCATATAAGTCCCATACAGGATTCTGCTGCTTTCTTCCAACTTTAGTCTTCATGTTTCCAGATAGAGTGGGGATGAGAAACCAAGTCTAAATGACAAGTGACCAGAAGTGCCAGACCGTGAGGTGCTATATGGTACCATCAATTAAAACTGTTCGATTGAAAAACGGTCCGAGTATCTTTTGTTAATTAGAATTTTGTTTTCAAGTAGAAGAATGAAAATTGAATTTATTTCTTCTTTTTTTAGTGTCAAAACAGATAAACCAAATCTAAAAAACTGATTGATTTTTGTTTTCTCTTTCTAATAACAAAAAATAAATTATTACCTGACAGAAACAAAAAATCGGTCCGAAAACAGGCCGTTTTTTCCTTTTCTGAAACTCAAAGTTGTCATTTTTAAAGGAAAAAGCGCAGATGCAAGGAGAAATTATGCAGTGTGTGGATGTGGACGGGATAAATGGACATGAAGCACTACACTGTCTCTGACTCCCCTTGGGCTTAAGCCATTTTTGGAGCAAAATAGCCTCACATTTCTTGCAGAAAATCCTCTTCCGCCCCCACTTTCATGTGTTAAGCAAGAGGAAATTTCGGCAGATGACAGGCCTTTTTTTTTACCATGTCTAATATCATACCTGAGTAGGGTTCCAAAGTTATTTTATGCTGGGCTACAGAATCACTAATGCACTGGCAATCTTTCCAGCGCTCTTTCTTTGAAAATGACAACATCTGGTCTCAAAAAATGAAAAAAAAAAACCCAAAAAACGGGTGTTTATGCTCTGTTTTTTCATTTTTGCCAGGTAGTAACTTTATTTTTTGTTATTAGAAACAAAAAATGAAAATCAGACCTTTTTTTTTTTTTTTTTTTTTTATTTTTGGTTTATCTGTTTTGACAATGAAAAAGAAAAATGCCTTGGATTTCAATTTTAATTCTTGTATTTCTAAATGAATATCAAATAATCACTCATTTTTGTTTTGTTTCAGAAACAAAAATCCAATTACCAAAAGATACACAGACCCAAAACCCCCAAATGATTTCACATTAATCTGACATTGACAAAGAAGAAAGCAAAGGTAATTTTATTCATAATTTTGATATTTCCCCATATGCTTGCTTTTAATGCAAGGCACAGGAGACTATTGTTCATCAGACTGACTTATAAATTATGCAAAAATTTTGGCAAAAAATGTGACCCAGAGCATTGGAAATGGACCAAAACATATTATTGCAAAAATGTGCAGCCTGGTCTTGAAAGACGTACTCTTATCTGGATTGGAATTCCAATGTACCGATTTTGTTAAAGTCACGAAAAACCGGCCTAATTTGTCCATTTGAAATGAATTAAGCCATTTTCAAGTGGTTACATTCCCGCATGATTAATCCTAAAATTATTTTGAAATACGACAAACATGTGGCCCAGCCCAAAGATTATATATGTGGCATGTCGTAAGGATATCTCATACAGTTTCTGTACAAGAACACCATACCTAATCCCATTCAAATACAATGAGAACAGAATGCTGACAGCTGATTGACTGAAATCATCCTCACTCTAACTTGGAGTGGAGAGGGTTGGGTTTTATGTTAGAAAATCCACAAACAACTCTTTGTAACTCTCACATTTTTGAGGTTTCATCAACAATATATGCATCAAAATGTTGGAAAAACTCTTCTCTTTCAAAAATTATTTACATTTTAATCTTAGAACATTTCTTTTTTGATGTACATGCTTCTAAACACACAAAGTGCTGATTTTTCTTTCTGTCATTCATTCCAATGTTACTCAGACCCAGACTTTATAACCAGTCTGTCTGGTTCTATTTCTTGCTTTTACATCGCACTTAGGCACAAGTCCACCAGTCTGGCAAGAGGCAAGCACACAGGTTGTATTTTCTTCAGGAAATGTAGGACAGTCTGGTTTTTAGTTAGTTTTGTAAATACTCAATACACTTTCAAGTAGTTATTATTTTTTCTTTTGTTTATAGTTTTGATTTATTTCAGTTAACAAAAATCTTTTTTTAATTCTAGTTTTTGTCATTTTGTTAGTTTTTGTTAACAATAATAACCTTGCTCTGTACCCACACTTACTGTATGTTGTAATCTTCTAAAAGTGTTCTAAAATATATGCTCCTTTCACCTTTCATGTGTTTTTTTTGTATTTTTTTTTTTATATTTACTCATCAGATTTTTTTCCCCTTGCAAGTAAGGAACCAAATATGGTAACTTCATTGACCTTGATTTTCTACATTACAATAAAAAAATGTGAAAACATTCTCAAAAATAATAAAGTCTTGTTATGCCCTTCAAAAACACACATTGGTTGACGTTTTGTACTTCTATTAGTGCCCTATAAAGGGTTAATAAAGATGCAGTCGATTGGCCCTGAAACCTCTGCCTGAATCATCCTTTTGTGAATCAACCACTGAGAGTCATTCTTATTATATTCTTATTTGAATGAGAAGTTGCTGGTTTCCACTGCACAAAAGCAACTTTGGGGCAAAGTATGCAAAACTACATAGCTCTGATTTCCTTATTTGTGTAAAGGCGGCTCTTCTTTTCAGTACATCTATCAGTACAGTGAGGTAAAAACATAACGGAAGCCTTCACTTGAACATCTGATGTGTGACAGTGTAGCTGACACGGTGCTCTGCCAAGCATGAAGAAAACCAGAGGAAATAGGATAGAAGGGGATCTTTTTGGAGAGAGACAAACAAGAGCAAAGGCCACAATACACAGAAACATACTTCCAACAGAAAATAAAACAACAGAAAGCTTCAAAATGTGAACAGAAAACCCATACATTTAAAAAAAAAAAAAAAAAATGAAATCCTAATGAATCCATACCTTATGTAATGCAGAGTGTACAGTATATATGCGGCGTATGTTGACTGTGTTTGTGCCTTTTCTCCCAAAAAAGACGTCGTTTCTTGGTTTGCACTGTCAGGGTCTTTTGAAGAGGATGTTGTGCCAGATCTGTACCATCTTCTAAGCAGCCTTCAGGTGACTTTAACAGGTATGTCGCTGCTGGAGATGGTGTTTACTCTGCAGAGTCATATTTTTCTTAAATGTCAGTACTTCTTTGTTGATGAACTCCGCTTCCTTCCCTCATGTCACTACGTTGCCAAGTGTTCTTTTGTGTGTGATTTTTTTTTTTAAAGACACTATTTCTTGCTCCAATTTTTCTTGACCTCCATATTGCTGAGTGTTGTGTTTCTTTTAGATGTCTTTTTTAAAATCAGTTCTGTTGGACAGGCTAAAATCACAGAAGTGGGTTTGTAAATTCCCTCCTGCTGCTAGAAATGAATGTCGCCGTCCAAACTGTCACTGTGTTTAAACATGTTCCTGTTTTTATGGTGTGCTGTGTATTTGGTCAAACGGCTAAATACGGCAAAAAAGCAAAAGTTTAGAAAATTTGTCTCAGAGGAAGTTTTTAATAAAAGGTTTAGTCGCCTCGTTCTGTTTTTCAGTAAAAAAAAAAGCCTCTTCTATCAATCTCTTTTTGTAACTGCTTCATTGCCCTTTTTTTTCCTTTTTGTCATTCCCATTTTTTCTTTCTTTTCACCCATTAAAAATTTGACAGTGATGCAACAATCTGGAAATAAAAGAAAATAGGAACAATATAAAAATCACTGT
>JAPTGZ010000005.1:33864684-33875691 GCA_029814645.1 Fowleria isostigma | reverse complement strand
TTCTATTCTATTCTATTCTATTCTATTCTATTCTATTCTATTCTATTCTATTCTATTCTATTCTATTCTATTTAATGCTGATATAAACTGCTGTAATTCTAACATTTTAACTGTTATACTTCAGCTTCCATTTATTTATTTATTTTTTTGGTTTTCTGTCACAAAAGAAAATCACTAAACAAACTAATCTCAGATTTAGTGAGAAACTAATCAGTTTTCTTGTTTACATCACTTGCTACCTATTCTACTCTAACAGTGACTCTCTCTTAATATGGAACTGACAGATGTGTAATTGTTTTACTGAGTACGTCGCAGATGTTGTTTGGAAAACTAATCCCATCTAAATAGAGCTGCAGGTTTTTTTGATTGCATTTTCTTTAAAGGCAGACGAACAAACACAATTAATGTGTTTTTTTCTTTTTTTTGTTCCTTCCATAAATACATTTTCAGTAATTTCCATTACAAATACATATATTTATAGAGGCTCAGTGCCTAGATGAAGCAGATCAGAGATGGTAAATATCTGCAGATCGACACTGCATTTTCACTCTTTCTCTCCAGATTTGATGTAAAGTGATCGACTGTCTTGTCTCATACTTTGAACTAAGATCAAATTGATTCATTTATTATAAAATGTACAATAAAATATTCATAAATGTGAGCAGGCCCTTAATCGAGTAATGTGTAGCAGTGATGTTGGTGTTTGCGTGTTTGTGGGTCATGTGTATTAATATTCAGACTATATGTGAGCCACAGGGAATCAAATTGAGAAGCGAATGTGTAGCTAATATGTGTGTGTGTGTGTGTGTGTGTGCAAGTACATTTGTGCATAAGAGCGTATGGCTTCTTGCTCCAGAGACACTGGTGTGAACTGATTTCTGTAGCCGTCCTCGGTGTGCCAGTATGCTGGCAGATGAGCTAATGGGGGCCTTATTTGTGCTGACTCCAAGGCTTGGCCCTGTGTGCGCCCCAACCGCGGCGAGTTTACCCTCCAACCCCCTGCAGTCCACCTACAGATGGATCCAAATCACCACCAGATTTTAGCTCCACAGCTATGCAGAGTGACCTCATATTAGGACGTGACCTTAATAAGTTTGAACGCAAAGAGAGCACACACAACACATGAAGACAGAAAATCTCACTTATACGCCACAAAATTATTACAGCAGCTAAAAATCTGATGTCATTTGGCTCTGTTTTCACAACACACAGGGTTTCCAAGGATTTTAAAATGTTTAGTTTCATCTGTAATTGTACTTCAGTGGGTTTAATTCACACTGAATGAATGGAGTGTTTATGTCCAAACAAAGCAAAATGAAAAACTGTCCAGTCAGTTCTATCAGCAGATGTTACACTTCTAAATTTAACACCCAACCAAAAGAAAAAAAATTGTCAAAATAAAGGAGACGAATCAGCAGAGATACAAAAGTGTATGGTGATGTAATTGGTGGGAAAAGTTTTCAGCATATATATTGTTTCCTAAGTTTATGGAATAAAGTCTGTTATTATATAAACGATTCAGATTCCTTTTCAGTCTCATCCTGATCGGTGCGCCTCAGCTGCATTAGGGATGGACAAATGGATGAATGGATGAATGGATGAATGAATGAATGAACCCTATCTCACCCTGCAAGTTTTAGTTTTAGTTGAATTTATTTCAGACACGAACATAATTTGAGTATGAAACTACAATTGTCCTTTAACATAAAACCTCTTCCTGCTTTCTCTTAAGGCGTCCTGCATTTAAAGGTTATATAAAAGCTGTATGGTTATTTTATCCACAATACAGTGAGAGCAATAACCGTTTCCTTTACACAAGGCCACAGCAGTGGCACTTCCAGCTATCCCGTTTCCTCAGTGTATTCCATACTGAGAAAACGGTCTGGAACCATGGGGCTTGAATCCAAATATGAAAGTGGGACTAAGAGGTGTTGAATAAACCAGTCACAGATAAGACAGATGTGACGCTTTTGTCAGAGAAATTTAAGAATCCAGGGTGTAATTTGTAATTCCATCCTTATTTTTAATCAAACAACTGATAATAGTTATAAAGAGATTAGTGGACTTGGAAGTGATTTTGACTCAAGACAAAAAGAGGTCGGTGTATGACGCATTGCAAAACATCCGCCCCCAATACTTGTGATTGGCCCAGTATAAAATAGATTGAGCATAATCCACAGTGAATGGAGCAGTTCCAGACCATTTTCTCAGTATTGAATACAATGAGGAAATGGGATGGCTGGACAGGCTACTACAATAGTACCAGTGAAAATTAAGCATTTTTGTAAATATTTCCTCTTACACAAAATTAAGAAAATAAGTATTTATTTATCACTAGACAGTGATAAATGCATTTTGTGGAAAACTAAATGATCAATTTCTTGTCAATGCAATGAAATAATAGTTTATCAGATTTGTTAGATGTCTCAGTAAAAACAACATTGTGAAAACATCAAGTATCCAGAAGAGCTTTTATTTTTTTATTAGTGTCTACTATTTTATAAGTTTACCCACATTTCATTTTTTTATGACAGTGACTAACCATAAATCAGTTTATATCCTTTCTAGGTCAAACATTATCAGGAAAAACTTCCCCCATGTTTTCTAACATGAGGATGAATTAATCATCCGACTGTATTGTAATTTACCACATGCGTATATAGTGTCAAGAGCTAGTGTTTCAGACTTTGATAGGTTAAGGTCAAAGCTGCAGTCACAATTGCCTTACATTAATCATTGTATCTCCAGATTTTATGCTCATATTTCCTCTGAATTTTAACTTGGTTATGTTTGGACCATTGTCATCCAGGATGCAAAAGAAAATCAGCAGTGAAATTGCACTAATTATGTTGTTGTGGGAAATGCTCTCTGAGTTTGTTCTAGTTTTTATTTATTTATTTTTTTATTTGAAGCATAATTGCAATAGAAATAAAAAAAAGCTGGTAATACTGTTCTGTCTTATAGCATATGATTACTGTAGGAATTAAAATAATGCAGTTGGGTCAATATATAATTGAGGGACTTTTTGGGTTTCCTTTACAGGATAACATAGTTGACAGGTGTAGTTGACATTTTTGCAGTTTTCATTCCTCAAATCAACATAATCATAACACCACATGGCATTTATACAGAAACATTCTTCTAAATATTATTTATATAACTGAGTAAAATTGAAATTGAAAGTTATTTATAAAGATGTTGTAGTAGTGAGTGTAATAAATACACACTTGACTCACACAGTAATTTATATCAAATAAGTCAGAGGGAGAATAAAGAACATCTGTTGGAGTCTGTCCAGTGTTTTCTTCAGGAGGAAATGACATCATGCGGAGCAGGTCATGTGATTTCGAATTAACACACTTCCTTCAGAGGCATTTTTGTAATGGGTAATTTAGTTGAAAATGACTTCTCAGACACAGATACAATTAGTTATTTTTCTATATAAAATTTGATATATTGCTAAAAAGGAAATATGTGTCATGATTATTTTAACTAGTTTTAGAATAATCTTATTTTACTATTGTTTAGATAATTAAAAGGCAGTTGTTGTAAAACTTAAATGGTTATTTAGTTGACAGTTTTAGTATATCTGGTCATTTATTAATAAGTGATTGTTTCTGTAATTAAATAGTTATGGAATGTTTAAAGATCTGATCATAATAAACATAAAAAAACAGGGGTTTTTTAGTTGTTTTTTTTTAAACTTTTAATAAAGATGTATGCAAGACATATCTCATGGACTTCAAAAGTCCCTCAATTACAGTACTCAGCATAAATGTGTACACCGCCTTTGAAATGTGAGATTTTAATCAATATCTCAATGAACATAAGAAATATATATATAATATATAATTATATATAATATAATTTGGACAAAACTGAATTTTATAGAACATTTCCTTAACTGAGAACATGATATGTTGTATATTGTCTCACAGAAAATGTTGATTCTCAAAGAAAACTACAGGTTTTGTGACAAATCTGTTGGGGTGTACTCATTTATGCTGAGCACTGTGTATATTGGCCCAGTTGATGAACTCTCATTAAAACCACAAACTTTATCGATACAAGTTGTGTTACTGATCAGATTGCACATTGTTATGAAAAAATGTCAGAGTGTGTATTTTTTTAAGTGGATGATAAATTTCAATCGTGAAAGCCTACATCTTGTAAGAGTCCTCTGGAAAAATAACAACAGCAATAAAACCTGAACGCCTGTCCGCTGTGTTGGTTGTGGGATAAACACACTGACACATACACCACCTCCCTCCACACTCTCTGTAACTTCTCCCCTGCAGACTGACCGACACAGACGCTCTCGTCATCCAGTTCGGCAGAGGCGTTGCGGAAGTATCCCAGTCTGCAGTGTTGGCAGTTCTGGCCCCTGGTGTTGTGTTTGCAGCTGACGCACGTGACGATGTTCAGGTAGTCGATGTAGCTGCAGCGGTTGGAGTGGCCGTAGCACTCACAGTCTGTAAGGAAAGACAGATTGAATTAAAAAAAAATGGGTTGGGATGGTATCTTTTAGTCCGTTCCACCCTCATGGGATTGTTAGATGACATTACGGAGTGATCTATGACCTGCACTAACACATTATGTCTGAAAGCTACTTTACTTTTAGGCGTCAGTGAACAAATGAATGACTCTGTGTGTGTTTTATGACTTGTCTTTCTGATTCTATATTGGTTCAATAAAGACGGGTCACTCCCTCTCCATTACTACTCTCACTCACTCCCAGGTTTGCTGAGTCTGCTTCACTGCACTGATTACTGATGGGAATTCCACTATCCTTTGCACACACACACACACACACACACACATTTGTGTGCTCATGCTTATTTTTGTGTATGCGGTCATAGGCCCACGAGTCCAGGTTAATTGTGTCTGTGAATTTAATTGCATTA
Source organism: Fowleria isostigma (assembly GCA_029814645.1). Taxonomy (NCBI): domain Eukaryota; kingdom Metazoa; phylum Chordata; class Actinopteri; order Kurtiformes; family Apogonidae; genus Fowleria; species Fowleria isostigma. The sequence continues at coordinate 33,870,787 of JAPTGZ010000005.1, read as the reverse complement.
CCGTTTTAGTCGTAGATTATAAACTCTGGAATTACAACCAGGGGAGTTTGAGGTGAATGATAGGTGTTTTCAGACTCCTCCTAAGACTGTGAAATAAGTCTGACCCTGCTTAACCTGAACAAGAAAAAAAACATATATACCATTTCCCTTGGCTTCAGTGTTTCTTCTTTCTTCATTTCCACATGATTACGTTCTCTTTCATAAAGCGATGCACAATCAGGACTCTTAATTAAATTTTCTCTTTGTTATTCATGAATTATCTGAGTGGGCTTGATTGCAGGTTTCACTCTACATACTTTTATACTTTAACACAGACATCTTCCTCCTCACAAAGAGAAAAAAAACTCCTTCAAACCAAAAGTGATGCTGTGATGACTGGCGTAAGACCTTCGAATAATTTTTCCACCGAGAAAAAAACTGAAAGCCTGTTATCATTTACTGTCGACATGCATTGTGTGGAAGAGTGTGGCTAGAGGTGGAAGGGTGCGTGTTGCTCTACATTCTTTCTACGATTCTCTTGGCTGATGCTGGTACCTAATTAAGGTTTTATTAAGCTTTAGAAGTTGGCTGCAATAGTGTGCTGCAAGGCATCACTGTCCTCTAAAGAGGCGTTTACCAGGCATGTTTATGCAAATACACATTTAAATGCACATTAAAAAGTCGGAGTTTAGCTGTTTAATCAGCCGTCACATTATTATTTTATTATTGTTTGGTTGATGATGCTAGCTGAAATATTAATGAGCTGGTTTAAAGGAAGCCAGGGAGAGGAGCAGCATAAAGTGCCTCTCTCAGCACTGAGGGAACCATGCTTGCAGTGGGGGGAAGAACTGCCTAATTAAATATAAATGGCCAATTACTCCACAGACTAGGACATTGTTCCACAAATTAACGTTAAGAGTCAAGATGCTGCTTTATTGGTGTTTATCAATTGTGGATTGTTAAGTGTGAAAGACGGTTATATTGAGAGAAACCAAGGGCCGACTGCATCAAAGGGAGACGCAGTCACTGAATCTGAAAGAATAATCGGATATTTTGCTAACAAGCATTTTTTTTTTTTCCCTCTCTGAAACAGGCAAGCAGAAATGTCAGTGTAGGCAAATGTTTAATGCGATTTTAAAGCATAGATACTTACCTTGATCATTGACCAAAAAATACACACAAGCATGAGGGAGTCACATGCATGGGGGGTGGGGTGGCGGTGAAAAACATAAAATATACAGTGAAAGGAGTTTTTCCACAGGTTCCTCTACTCTTCAGTTCAATAAGATGATTTCATAAAGCTCATATGAAGCCCATGTCGGTCTCTTACCTCTGAAATCATCGTATATGATCCCAAACAACTGTCTGTCCTGCGGCTCTCCCGAGATCAAAAGTTTCAGAAGCCCTTGAGGGACGAAGGAACCTTTTGTTTAAGATTTGTTTTTCCATATCACACACTCTCACAGACTTCCACCTGCAGCACTATACGTTCACTCATCCCCTACAGTCAGAACCTATAGGAGGGATGTTTAGTACTACAGAGGGGTCATATCTAAGATGCTGCTGTTTGGGAGAAGTGTACAGGGTTTATTTCTCTACCAGCGTTTATTCTACAGGTGCTGCCTACTTTAAAAAGCTGATAAATCAACCTTTGCAAAAGCATGAATCGTAAATGTACCACCAACAAACTGAAACAGTGTTGAAAACTTTCAGCAAATTTATCTGACAAATACTTAAAATGCATTTTTATATTATCATCTGTTTTCTCTTAACCCGTAAAGACCCAGTGTTACTTTTGTGTTAGTTCCCAAATGGATTTTTTTGTCCAATATTCAACATTGCTTAAGTAATTTATCACCATTTAATTATAATATTATCGTCTTAATTTGGTGGGTTTTTTTTTAGTAAAATCAGGTATTTTCATATATTTAATTTACTAATCATATAGATGTTCATTGAAGTTCAAATTAAAGTTGAGGATTATTATATGAAAACCAGAGAAAACTGAAGAAAAAGTGACTATTTCACCAAACTCTATCATTAAATGAACATAAACCCAGTGTCTCCACCCACAGTAATTAATAGAACTCCATGGGTTTTATCATCATGAGCCTCCTGCCGCCTCCCCATCCCTGAAAAAATTTTGGACTGGCGGCGGTGGTGTTGGTGTGGGTGGTCCAACCATTTACATTTTGACATAGGTTGAATCCGCTGCATCTCTTTTGTACTAATGATTTAATTTTATTGTTGATTTTATTGTTTTATTCACAGCATTGTTGTAGTTTTATGTACTTATTTATAGTTTTTAGTGTATTTCTTGTCTTTTATTTGTTTTACTATTCTCACAATTCAATGTGCAGCACTTTGGGAATGTTCTTGTTGTTTAAAAGTGCTATATAAACAAAGTGATTGGATTGGATTGGATTGGATAGTAGCCTGTGAGTCTGTAATTTTTCGTGACTTTTTTTCCTTTCCTGTCCTGGGACAGTACCACTGGAATAGAATATTCACAACTCATAACCTAAATGCAGACAAAGCCTCGCCTGTTATATAAGATGACAGTTTCCATGTTCACTACAGAGCCTCTGAACATCCAAATGGGTCAAATCTGATGACCGTGAAAAGATGAAAAACTGTATTTTACACCAATTATTCACATGTATTGATATAATTAATGAATCAACAGTTACATCAGTCAATGATTTTGCTTAAAGGTGGATATTTGGGTCTTTATGGGTTAACATCATTGTCAAATAGAGGCTAAAATATGCCAAAAGCAACCCGAATAATTAAAACAAAGCAGTCATAATGATAAACTAATGATTGAAAAACTTGAGGCTCATTCACAAATACTGTAATTCAAACCATTCAATTGTCGATGTGCTGCCCCATGAAACATTCTGTTGTACAAGAGTAATACCGTGTCAACTTTTAACCTTGTTACGATACATTTAAGGTTGCAACATTCAAGTACTCACACGTCAAAGCCCTACTTAAGTGCACATTTAAAACCAATCTTTTCCTTTTGTGTTTCGTCATCACTTCCTGTCTTTTCTCCTCGTCTGTTGTTCTGCTCTCCTGACCCCAGATTGCCCCTTCAAGCTTGGAAAGTGATGTAGATTAACTTTGCAGTTTATCTCAGGCTGCTTTACTAAATTAGATTATCAGACTGGCTACTGAAAACAACAGCCAAACATTTGTGAGGATCCTTTACTGATCCGATTTCCACAGAAACTTTAAAAATGATTTATTTTTATGCCTCTGCGCTGAGCTAGAGGCATTACAGCCCTCAACAATAAGGACGGTCTGCTCGTCTGGGTAAAAAAAAGTTTCACACGCATTCTTTTTTCTGAGCGTAGAAGTAGCTATCGTGCTTTCTTCTTATCTCCTCTGAAAGTTTTGTAGCATTAATCAAGCCTTTGTGACTGGGTAAAAATTATTATAACCTGAACCATTATCATACAAAATTAGATTTAATTCACAGAGAAACTCCAACTATATATTGTTCAACAAATTTGAGACCAAAAAAGCAGATAAAAATGGGGTTACTTTTAAAAGTTATTTTTCATTTCTTAACAATAGATGGTTTATAGTCGCACATGAAATAACAAAGATGTGTCCAATGTTGAATTCATCTTTCTTTTTTGTGTAGATATTTTTTCATCCATCCTCCTCCCAACTTCAGTCATTGTCTCAGATAAAAATATGCTGCTGGAGTAGGCTCCAAATTAAGATTTAGGTCTGCATCTCAGGTTGACTGACAGGTTATCATATCATTGAAAGGATACAGTTGGAAACATTTCTGCTGTTTCTAGTTAGTGGTACATTTTTTTTTTTTACTCACGTTATCTATTGCATATTTATAGCAACGCAGGCAAACTACTGAATATTACTACTGTATATTTACAAGAACTATGGCACCGCTACATGTACGAGATACCTTTTTTCACATGTTTTCTTTCTCTATCCTCCTCCTCCTCTCTTTTGTCTCCATATCCAAATGAAGTTGCTGTATGGTGGCCGTACCCATGATGCCCGTGGTGTTCAGACATGTGATGGACTGTGACATCGCAATCATCATTAATTAACATAACATAAGCTCTAGTATGTTATTCTCTACAACTACACACTGTACGACATGATACCGTTTCGTCCAGAGTGGCCATAAGAATGCTCCTCCCCCTCCCAGTGTCCATGAGAGGCAGTGGGTCTGTGACCATGACTCCCATGAGGATGTTCGTCATGGGTGGGATGTGCTGTTGAATCCAATTACAAGCGAAAGATAGAACATAGGAATTAAAAGTTTTTAGCTGGTAATTGTAAAGCTTCTTTTGTAACAGCTCCCTTATCAGGACAGAGCTAGCATGTGTATTATTAATTCACTGATATAGTTGTGATAGTGTTTATTATATACACAGTAAAAAAATGCAGTGTCAGTATTTCAATCTATATGTATGGAGTATGGAGAGTAAACCAACTCTCACAGCAGAGTTAAAAATCTGTGAAGAGTTCTGCATAGATTTAGTGCAAAATTCAACTCTACAAAGTAATGATTAGTGCCAGTATGCTGCATTGCATTGTGGGTACAGGACATTTTACTCATTGTGTTCTATTTTACGTGCAAGTGTTCAAGGGTTGTGTGTGTGTTAATGTTTATTTAGGTTAATGTGTCTGTTTTACAACATTATTGGCCTTTTTATGTTTATTTTTATTCATATGACACCATTAGTCAAACCTGGGAACCCCAGCAATTCTACATGGTGTAGAATCATGACATAGCTTGTTATGATGTTGCACTATATAAATACAATTTGATTGATTGATTTGAATTGATGTTTCTAATTAAGCAAATGTAGATACATTTATGCTGTTTTCATTGTTTTTCTACCACTACATGATGTGTAAAATAATACCTCCATGATGCTGCCCGTGCCCAGATGAGGCTGTTGTTCTATGGCCATGACTCTCATGTCCATGGTCCTCAGACTTGTGGGAGCCTGACACAACACAGTGACTATTAAAAATTTCAGCAAAAAAAAAAAAAAAATGCAACCTCAATAATAAATAGCTGCAAAGATAGCAGTATAAGAAAATAATTGAACCACTATAGCAATAGAATTTAGCATAGGCAAAATCGCATTTATACTGAAATAACTAGCACTATTTGTACACTACTTGTCGAGTACTTTTCTGTAGATGAAATGTTTAATATTAATGTAGAAGCCCTTGACCATAATTGAGTAGACTCTAAAAGGGATACCATGTCCTCCTCCATGTTCCACCACTCCATGTGCAGATGAGGTAGTTGTCTTGTGGCCATGTGTCTCATCAACATGTTCCCCATGTGACTTGTGTGGGACTTTCATGCCACAAAAGAAAATCATTAATATAACAAGCAATCTGAAATGTCTTCAAGTCTAACATAACCATTTTGATTAGAAATGTATGTTCAGGATAAAGGATAAAAACTAACAATATACTAAGATTAAAGTTCAAAATATACCTGTATGTTCTGTTCTTCCATGGCCAGATGAGGCTGTGTGGTGGCCACCAGTTTCATGTCCATGTCCTTGATCATGTCCTTGTCCATGTCCTTGATTATGTCCATGTCCTTGGTCATGTCCATGTCCATGTCCTTGATTATGTCCTTGTTTATGTCCTTGATCATGCCCATGTCCTTGGCTATGTCCTTGTCCATGTCCTTGATCATGTCCATGTCCTGGATTATGTCCTTGTCCATGTCCTTGTTCATGTCCATGTCCTTGACTATGTCCTTGTCCATGCCCTTGATCATGCCCATGTCCTGTATTATGTCCTTGTCCATGTCCTTGATCATGTCCATGTCCTGTATTATGTCCTTGTCCATGTCCTTGATCATGCCCATGTCCTTGACTATGTCCTTGATCATGTCCATGTCCTGGATTATGTCCTTGTCCATGTCCTTGATCACGTCCATGTCCTGAATTATGTCCTTGACTATGTCCTTGATCATGTCCATGTCCTGTATTATGTCCTTGTCCATGTCCTTGATCATGTCCATGTCCTGGATTATGTCCTTGTCCATGTCCTTGATCATGCCCATGTCCTTGACTATGTCCTTGATCATGTCCATGTCCTGGATTAT
>JAPTGZ010000005.1:33795441-33808984 GCA_029814645.1 Fowleria isostigma | reverse complement strand
ATCATGGCCCCAAAAAAGAAAGCAGGATCTTCTGGCGATGCTGGTCCAGCCAAGAGGAAAGCCATTACGATGGATACAAAGCTGGATATCATCAGAAGGTCGGAGAAAGGCGAGACGCCGACGAACATCGGTAAAGTCAGGGGGGTATAAGGGTAAAATCCGACTTAAGCGGAAATTTGGGTTACGTCGCCTGCGTAGGAATGGAACTTGTTCGTAACCCGAGAACCTCCTGTGTGTATATATATATATATATATATATAATTAAAACACTACACACTTTTTCTAATAAAAATCAAGTTCAAATAAAATACAGGATATAATATCTGAGAGGGCATATTTTGATTGATCTTGATTGTTCAATATTAATGTTCATCCTTGTAAATACAGCTCCACTGACTGTATATATCCTGACCAAGGAAAATAAAATTCTTACTTTGTGTAGTAATCTGCACCTGGCTTTTCTGCCTCTGTCCATAATAATATACATTTCATAACCTAAATGTCATCAATCAATTCAATCAAATCCAATCAATCAATGTTTATTTCCAATACAGTATAACAAACTATTATGTGATTTTAAAAAAATGTAATTAATTAATTAAAAATCTGTTTTGAATGTCTGGAGTCACAAGAAATTTGTGATGTTAAAATGGGGTTACCAGCAAAAAAAGGTTGGGAATCACTGGTTTAAAGGATTAAAGGTTCACTATGTAAGATTAAGGAGGATTTCATATTCATAATCAGGTAACAGCATAATTTTTTTTCTTGCCTTAACACTTTATTGGGCAAGTGACTATTTTTGGTAATTTCCATATACAAGAGAAGAGTGACAGCAACAGTTCCAGAGAGGACAGTGAGTCATCAATCTCAGGTCCAATGTGGTCTACAGGGTCTGTAAGGTCCACCTCTGCATGAACGATGAGTCTACCTGCTTTGTTAGGTACCATGAAGTAATGGTACTAATATAAGGAATGATGTTAAAGGGATAATGTGGATGTTGAACAATGTATGGATCAGCACTTATGTTGATCTAATGTTCTAAAAAAAATCTTGGTTCTAATGTTCTAAAATACATGTTCCTTTTACCATTACATATGTTTCTCTTGCTTTTTTTTTTTTTATATTTACTTTTTTTTTTTTTTTTCACTTATGGCTAAGGAACCAAATATGGTAAGTTCATTGACCTTGATTTTCTACATAACAAAAAAAAAAGTTAGAAAATTTCACAAAAGTAATAAAGTCTTGTTATGTCCTCCAATAACACACTAAGGTTGACATTTTGAATTTCAGAGTTTTCCTATGTGTGAACTATAAAGGGTTAAAATGAGCCGTGGAGGTCTACATGAGGAGCAGGTATAGCCTCCACAGAGCCACCGTCTTTCTACAGTACCTTCTTCTTCATCTTTTTCCCTTTTATGACAGATGGTAACCACAAGTACAGCTGCAGGAGTTGAAATCAGGCAAAAACTAAATGCCAGAATTTGAAAATACACACCTTCCTCGCAGCTTTCCTGATTCACACTGATTTTCACAATGAACAAAAATCTGTTTGCACACCTTATGAGCTGTTTAACAGTGAAAAGAAGAGCGTAGACACCCATTTGACAGAAAACATGGATGTGTGGTGCCTTTGAGAGCCCCTTTCTGTAGCTACACGGTGGGAATGTTGTCTTTTTGCAATGAAATATTTGTTTTTTATTCTTGCCAAATTAAGCTTTTAGATAAATTGCTGTAAATGATTTAACATATCTTTCATAACACACACAAAAGCTAATTTTATTCCGAAAATGTTCTCAAGACTGAAGCCTTCAATATTTAATAGTAATAATGCACAATGGAAAAAGCTTTATTTTATTTGTCGTCAGTGCTAAAAAAAAAAAAAAAAAAAAAGCTTATGAGTTAATGCACTTAATTATCCTTGTAGGAACATTTGGTCTCTGCATTTTACAGATTCTGATTTTGAAAACAAAGCATTTCAATTACAATATTCTGAAAATTGTGGAATTTGTTTGCTTTTTGAAATTTGATTTGATTGTCTTTTAGTGTCCAAAAAAGTGCTATATAAGTTTGATGTATTATTATTATTATTATTATTATTATTATTATTATTATTATTATTATTATTATTGTCTGATTCCATTCAGATGCACTACTTTTGGACAAAATGTACTGCTAATAGTAGGAGATAAAGTCTGGAATAGCTTGCCTCTCCTAATAAAAGAGTGTCCAACGTACAACACTTTTAAAACTCATTTAAAACAGTGACTCCTGAAAAACCAGAGATGCACCCACTTTTATTTGACTTACATTTCACCAACCATATACATTCTCTGTTAAACTGGATATAAGTATAAGAAGTGAATAAATAGGCTAATGCTCCTGTGATCATCCTGTGTTTATTTGATCCTTGTTTATGTACTTGTTTGCTTGTTTTGATGATGTCTATATCATCATTATGTGTATTTTTAATTCATAGTGAATGAGTGCTGTATGAATGTTGACTTTTTATGTCTTCTTCTGTCATCTGCCTGGGGACTACAGATGAAAAGTAGTTATTTTTGCTAATTCTGGCATATTTACATGGGTGTAGTTTATTGCAAAAATGTTCATAAATGTACACGGTCCTTATTAAGTAAACCAATAAAATTAAATAAATAAAATAAAAAAATCTATCAAACACCAGTTACTGATGCAGTGACAGCTGAATCTACCGCCAGAAGACACCAGAGACAAAGAGTTGAAGGAGGGATATTTTTCCTTTCTAAATAGAATTATTTATTTTAAAACATTTCCCTGTGGTCTACATAAACTTTAAATGCTATGCTTGAGTCTCAGTTCTTCATTAACTCAACTCCACAGGTTCATCTTCAACTCTATTTCTGAGTAATGAAATGAGACAGGCCATTTTGAGCGCTGGCCCTTTAAATACAAATGAGCCACTTCATACCCCTCCCCCTCTAGGGTGCCTTTGTCCCATTCAGCCACTTACGTTTGTAAATACAACCAGTACCTGAACATTTTAGGTAATGGGCTCGTAGTTTGGACATATTTTCAGTATGGACTACAACCGCTGCTGCTGACAAACAATTATAACATGCCTGGAGAAATGTTCATCGGAAGTCTTGTGCAAATGGTGTAACATAACTAATTATGGACATAACAAATTAAGAAGGAATTAAAACGGGCTGTAGAAATCCACTCAATTTTTGTCAAAATAAATATAAATATAGCTCTGCAGCACCTGGAGGGTTCACATTCAAATAATTAGGGTCTACAAATACACAAAGAAATGTACCAAAGACTAAAAAAAGTGGGTTTTGCAAAACATGACTCCTTTAAGTTGAACCTATAAGAGGACACAGATATGACTATAAATTACTGTAAAATTATATGCATTAAGATTTTTTTTTAAAAAGCTTAACACCTTTGTATTTTTTTGCTCTGAAAGGCTGCTGTAGCTGTTTTTTAAGAGGAAGTTGTTAAATTAAAAGATAAAATTCTCTTTTTCTTACTTGAACACCTTTTCCTTGTGATTTACAGTTACATATACTGGGGTGGGGGTAAATAAGCTATGCTTCTTTTCACTCCCCTTTGGGCTTCAGGGCGTATATTAGTGGGGATTTGCGGTATAAAATTATGTATTGTGTATATTGTGTACACGCAATGTTTGCAACCAATGTCTTGATGCATATTACTCTATGAATTTTTTTTTAATGTGTATGTTGATATGAACACTTCTCTCTATATATATTCTCGATGTACATTTCTATATGCATATTCTCCATGTATTCCTATATAATATTCCCCACGTCTATTTTTATACGTTTAACTCTATATGCATATTCTTTATGTATACGTCTATGCATAATACTATATTCATATTCTCCATGTATATTTCTGTATATATAGTTTTATATTCATAATTGCTATGTATATTTCTCTATGTATACTTGGTCATGTGAATGTCTGTGTATATGGTGTTTACAACTAACTTTCCATGTATACCTTTGTACATATAATGAGATGTATATGAACAGTATTGATTGTTATACATGAATATGTAATTGGTACTATACATAGAGTGCATAAGCTCAAAATAAACTAATTAACTAAACTAAATATGCAGATCTTAAACTTTTACACTTCCACCAAACATTGCTCCTCTGTCCAGACATGTCAAAGTACAGGATTATTATAATATTATCCCAGAATACAGAAGAGCATGTAACCTTTTCATCAGTTTAAGATGATCTTAACACTTCTTCACATGCAGCCGCAAGAAAAGCAAAAAAGAAAATCGAGTCTCTTGCAAAGTGGCCTTTTGAACAGTTCTTTCATGCCAAAAACAAAAACACATCCCAATTTGAATAATATTCATGAGTGCAGATGAGTATTTTACGAAGCAAAATATTGCCATTTGAAGATTTACAAAGGATGTCTGTTAAACCTGCCGCCGTCATACAACCACAAACAGACGAAAAGAACACCTGCAGATACATAAAGGAAGTCATAAAAAAGTACCTTTTCTTCACTTTCTGTTAATAAACATCGGAAAAGTTTCAGTGCCGGTCTGTTCCAATCTGTGAGGAGATGGAGGGCTTAAAGCTCTCAGCACATTAGCTCAGTCAGCAGGGGGGCCAGGATGGCACAGCGAGAAACACACACACAACACAGATAAATGAGTCAAGCAGGCATGAAACAACATGATCATGTAAAACCACTCTGAATATCATTAACAGTCTTATGGCTTGTTTTCTGACAGCCCTGCTTTTAAGTAATATTCATGACGGGAAAGTCATTAGTTGATTGGGAGACTTATGGAAGACTAGGCCATTCTGTTTAATTAGGGGGTTAAAGGTTAGTAGCAGAGATCGAACATGTGACAGACAAAAACATAAAACAAATATTATCATTAAAGAACAGTTGTCATTTCATAATGTGCAAAATATGGGCTCCCTTGTCATTTTTTTAACTTTGGAAAAGTAAGGGTTAGTGGGTTGAATTGTGCCACTTTGAACTCAAAGTGACTTTAAAGTGAGGCCATGACAGTAATGCCTCCAACTTAAGTATGTACATATATTTCAGAATGTGGTGCATTTAGATCTGAAATAAACTGTTTAGGAAATATAGATTTTGGGAAAAGAAATGGTCTCTTTGGGAATAATACATTGGAGTAAATTGTGCCACTGATTATTAAAAAAAAACCAGACCATTGTAATCTCATAAACTGCAATGATATATAAAAGCAAGACAAATTCAATGAAAAGAAAAACAAATGAAGGTTTATTTAGATACTTTTAACCTGTTAAACCATTGGCATAAGTCATATTTTCTTGTGTTCCTGTTGACATGCATAGAACGCTGTCTGTCAATTATGTAACAAAGATGAATAAAATGACTTAAGCCAATTTATGAACATTCCATTGTGACTTAGGACACTTAAAAACTGAACAAAACTGTTCTTTAATAACATAATGCAAACTAAACACTGAAATCAGTCTTAACCCAGGCCCTTTGGCACAAACCATCCCAACCCCCATTTTGAAAAACTAGCATGATCCAGCATTTTAAAGCTAACATTATGCTAACTGTATAGACTCATTGTGTAGCCTATTTAAGTAGTAAAACACATGGGAAATGTTTTCAAATATATCTACAATTGTTAATTAATACACAATAATAAAAAAAAACTTGATCATAAAAATGTTACTTTGAAAGGCAAAAACAGTTTTTTGAGCTACAATGTGCTTACCTCTTATGCTATGTTTCTCTCTTTTTTGCTGAATGAATAAATTGAATGGCTCTTCAAAAATATGTGGTCACATGACCAAGGGGTGGCACTACTTCACCACTGGCACAAATCACCCCACTCTTTCTTAACTTTTTAATATCCATACATATTAAAGTTTGGTAAGAAGTACATAAAAAATGTAAAGTTTCTCATTACACTCAAAAATATAGCCCTATTTGATACAACCCCAAGGTAAAAATAGTGGAAACAGAGAGTCTACCGGGCCCAATGGTTTAAAAAGGGATTAGAACATTAAGTGATCTGTTCGAAAATAGTTACTTTCTTTCTTACGATAGAAAAGAAAAGTTTAATCTAACGGGACAAGGACACTTTCGGAAATATGTACAGATTAGACACTGTATCACAGGGAAGGTTCACTTTCACCAGGACAAAAAACTGATAAAACATTATATGCAGTTGCCAAAAAAGTTTCACAAAGCATCAAAATGGTATGAGACATGTCCCTGGACAAATAATAACTCATGTGGGAACCTTAAGAAAATCTGGGAGAAGAATCTGGGTTGCACGATGGATGAGAAAACATGGGAGGGAATCTTTTCCAACACCGAAGAATTTATCAGAGAGGCCAGAAGTAAATTTGTTCAGTATAAAATAATTCTCAGATATTACTACACTCCAACAAGACTTAACAGAATGGGTCTGATGGAAAATGATTTATGTTAGAAATGTAAGAAGAATGTGGCACATACATTCATGCTTTGTAGGAGTGTCCTATGATCTCCCTTCTGTGGAGAGATGTCCTCAATCATACGAGTAGATGGTTAAAATCAGAACTACCCATTTCTCCAAGATTATGTCTGCTGGGGAACAGAACACAAGTGCTACATCTAGATAAATATTTATTTAGAATTATTAAAACTGGCATGATGACCTGTGCCAGAATGATTCTGAGGTGTTGGAGGGAATCTCATACCCCCACACTGAATATGTGGAAGATTCAAATGACAGAAACAGTTACATATGAGAAGATGCTGGGGAAAATTGAGGGGAACAAGTGACACAGTTAATGAGCATTGGGATGGTTTCAATAAATATATATGTAGGGAATTGGACCCAAGCCTGTAAAGATTAAGGATGGTACTGCAATATATATAGATATGTACTTTTCTCATGTAAAGGTCTATTGATATATGCCGACAGCTTTGTTTGTTTATTTTTGTATTGTTCTGTTTTGTCTATCAGTGGATAGACATTGCTGTTCATTGTGAAAATGTATAAAATACAATAAAAAAAATTTAGAGTTATAAAAAAAATATCCACACATATTTGTGAATGGAAAAATCATGACTGGAAGGGGCTTCATCCACTGGGCTTTAATTTTATTAATAACTCAACCTGCTGAACTCGTCTTCATTAAAGTTTGACGGTGATTTCTTTCTTTGCCCTTGCTCAGTCGACTGCCGTATGGGAATAAGAGACATCCAAACTGCATACTTGGCTCCTCTTAAATGTCATTCTTCCCCCATCAGCTAATCAAATCAAATTGAGAAGTCAGGGAGAGGACCTGATGCTGCAGCGATTACCAGTGAGAAGAGAAATATGATGCAGACTTTGTCTTCCTCCTCATCCCAGCCCATCTCCTTCCCTCTGCCTTGGCCCTAATCCACTTAGTTGGCTCTTCCTGAGCTTACAGCCTTCCCTTTATTCCATTATAAAGATCCACCGTACGACCCCATGTCTAATCCATAACAAAGCTACAGACTAGCCGTGGCCTGCCCCGGTCCACGCTGCAGTCCAGCAGGGGAAGCTGATAGATGGGACAGTGGGAATAGGGATGGAGAGATGGAGGTCCAATGAATGAGGGAGAATCTGAAAGCTCTGCTTATGAGTGAAGCTTCCCAGTGAATGCGATTTCACTGATGTAAATGATGACAGAGTTGAGCCTTTGCTACTCTATCTTTGATGGTGGAGATGGCTTTCACATGGCCCATCAGTGATATGGAAATGGCCACATCTAAAGGTTGAATATAGCCTGTAAAATGAGCATAAAGCCCCAGGCTTTCAAAACCCAAAACACCTTGGCTTAGAGTTTATATTGTAGTCCGTACTGTAGCTCATTACAGTTAACCTTGGAAGAACTTTACAACACAAAGTGAATGATGCTGAATCGTATAATAGTATTCTATCGACTATACCCAGTTTGACTTTGCCTCCTCTCTGTCTGACCTTCTCCGCCTCTGGTCACTGTACCATCCTCACCCCAACCCTGACTACCCTCTACCCCATTTGCCCCCTAGCAGCTTGCCCAAGATTCACTTTACCCAGTGTTTTCATTGCATCCACAAATCTAAATTTACAGCCTCGCTCTCATCAAACCAAGCTTGCCTACGTTGGCACTTAATGGCCTATCAGGTTACGTATTTATTGATAAAGCAGCACTATTTATCCCTGAGTACCTGGCTTCCCGCATACCTGCAGCAGCTCTTTAGAGCCCAGTCAGTCAACCTGACAGTGCAGTGTCAGATAAAAGAGACACATCCCAAAGAGGTAACATCTTCCACCGATGGCTGATAGTAAAAGGGCTTGTTTCGCTGTCCATGTCTGTCCATGTCTGTCCATGTCTAACTCAGATCATTAAGAATAGTTAACTGATAATAATTACTTTTAACTGGGTTCAGGCCGAGAGCCACAGATAGAGGCTCGGGGACATACAATACGGCCAGGAAGTGACTACAACCCTCTCTCCATCGATAACACCAGCATATCTCATTACTGTGGCGACCTGCGGTACACTGCCACTCGGTCTTGATCATATAAAACCCATTTTACTGTGCCGTCCCCGCTGGAGCACCAGCCGAGTGGAATATTCATTATTCAAATTTTAAGCATTGGAAATCCCAATATGTTACTAAGGCCAGATGAGATGAGATGAAATAGCTTAGCCTTTTGTCCAGGGAACATTGACTAATCGTCTCTCTCCCCAAAATCAATTTCCCAACCGTAAGCATCACACACTACTGATTGTACTGTACTGTTGAGGACCCCCCACCACTATCACCTAATACTCCTGCTGGCTGCCCAGAATAACTTATTGATTAGTGATTATGTTACGGGAGGTGTGGGTGGCCGGGGCGGAAGACGGACCGGCCTCAGTCATCTCCACAAGACTATATTTAGGTCCCTTGTTACCAGATCCAGCACATACTGACACCACCTACAGCTGCCACCAGTCATCAGCCTATAGAGCTATCTGTAAAGCTCTGGGGTGAGAGAAATTTAAAAACAACTTTTTCTGGAAATATAAATATGAAGAGAAAAATCTGCAGCTTAGGGGGTATTTCAAGCAAAGTTGCACTGCAGGGATTTAAGAGTTGGATGATAAATTCATATTTGTGGTGCGCTTGGTGAACTAATAAATAAAGAATAAGTACAAAAACTTCAAAACAGGAATGTCTGATTAAAATTATTGGTTATGGTGGAGGTTCTAGCTTAGTGATGAACAGCTTCAACCCCGCGGTGTTGGACTGCTCTCTCTCTCTCTCTCTCTCTCTCTCTCTCTCTCTCTCTCTCTCTCTCTGATTCTGTGCTGAGCCTGAAAAGTGGCTGTGATCAATACCTGCAGGCCCTTTTCACAGTGCCAGAGGGCTGTTTGTTTGTGTTTGTGTATATGTGTGCATGCGTGTGTGTGCATGTGTGTGTGTGTGTGCTGTGTCAGCATCCACTCAGGACTTCATCAAACACCTCGCCATAGCCTGACTCGGTACGCACACACAGACAAGACGCCCACATCAGCCAATGGGCCCTCTCAAGCAGTTGCTCATTTTCACTTTCCCCTTCTCGCTCAGCACCCTTAACCACACACACACATACACACACGCACACACAGTTCATCCCTCCTCACATTTCAGGCGTTCCCAACAAGCATGTTAAATACCATTCAAATGTCAGCCCGCTGTATTGATTGGAATAATAATTCTGAAAGGTAGGAGAGATGGCTTGTTGATGCTAAGCAGGCGTGTGACGGCCCCGAGCATCCTTCACTGTCACAAAGTTGCCATGTAAGGGTTTCCGGCTCCCCTGGCAGAGCGTGGATGGCGGTTTACGTTAGACCACTGAGGCCGTATGTTTCTGTCATTAATCATTGTCCTCACGGGCTTTGCTAAGATCCACGGCGAGAGAGACAGGGTCATTTTTAACGCCCTCGGATCACACTGATTGTGTGAGTGCGTCAGGATTGTGCATCGCCAGGTGGTTTCCCTCATCTGTCCATGCTGAATGTGGAGTGTTTCTTATTTCATGATATATTTTAGGATTTAACATGATCAATTGCCAGTTCATGATGTCAAACAATACCTGTCACTTGTCACTTGTTTGTCACTTCCTCCTTTTTGTTTCTCAGACACAGAGGTTTGACGATATGGGCTCTTACTGGAAAACGTAATTTTCAAAAAAAAAATTATAAATACAGAAGAGAGGTGTAAAACCCATTTTAGTTCAGGGGCTACATTTACCCCAAAATGATCTGAAGTGGGACGGAACAGTACAATAATAATAATTTAAAAAAAGGAAAATTGCACATGAAAATATTTATGTCTACAAGTTTTCATTAAAAAATGTAAATAACATGAATAACCTGAAATGTCGTAAAAAATATAAATACAATTTTAAAAATACTATGCCTCAATGGAGAGGCAGAAGAGCGTACTGCTATTCTTAAACAGTTTTTTAGCTATTTTATGTTGTCTTAATTAAATGTAAGTTTTATAATCTGTCTGTTCATTTGTATTGTACTGATGTGTCTCTTGGTCAGGTCTTCCTTGAAAACCAGATTTTATCTCAAGGGAGTTCCTGATTAAATAAATGTTAGACATTGATCATTTACAAATGTGAATTACAAAATACACAGAACACTATATAACAGGCAAAATATTGTTAAAATTTCATTTACTTTTCTTAAGACATGTCAGGTTGTTCATTATAGTACAAGTTATTAATTTTTTTTTTCCTAAATGAAAATATTTTTATGTAATATTAATTTTTTACACTAAAACAGACAGAAATTTTGAGTTTTTATTATTTATTGGTTATTATGATAACCTTAGCCTTATTATGATCCATGATTATTCATGATTGTTAATATCTTCCTGTGACATTGAATATAAATGTCCGGGCGCTAACATAAAGTATGGCCATCTTTCTCATCTTGGAAGGAAATGTGAGATTTCACGACGTGTGTTACTCAGGTCTAACACACCCTACAAATATGGATGTTTTGATTTCCTCTGCTTTGTGCCTATCTGCAAAAATGTGAATGTGATTAGCTGTGAATGATGATATTACTATGTAACGGTGTTATCCCTCACCTGGCAGGTACCTCGATGTTGGAGATGGCGTAGAAGTACTTGAGCAGGTTCTCTCTCTGGACATAGGTGCCTCCGAGGGCAGGCCTGAGAAGCCTCATCCTAAGGTTTGTGAAGGTGAAGAAGTCCCTCAGTCCCTTCATACTTTCCATGCGAGTGTACAGGTTGTCCATGTGCTGTAGCCGAAGCCCTGCAAACACAGCGAAGCGTGCCCGCACCTCAAACTTGACGTTTTTGTCGTTCTTGGAGCCGACCCAGCGTGAGTACTGCTCAGTGCAGATGACCCGTGTGATATTAGTGGGTGAGAGGTCACGCACACGTTTGGGTGGCATGTTGAAGGCGTCCAGACAGTCGTCAGCGTAGAACTGGTAGGGCTGCCAGGAGCGTCCGTGGTCCATGGACTTATCCAGGACCATGATAGTGGGACGGCCATACTCAAAGGTAATCTCAATGTCCTCTGTCAGCTCCAGACTCTTGTTCCAGGACATGGTGATGTTGGCCAGTAGAGGCTCTGGATGGCGTCTCCATGTGACTGTCTGCCAGTAGGTGATTAGGCCATTGCGTTCACGATCCTGCATCAGTTGAGGAGGATGCGCCAAGTCTGGGTTAGAAGCATCACACTCGTCACTACACAGGTAGGGATTCTCCTAAAAGAAGGTCAGAGACAGCGCAGTCAGCATATATGAAACAAGCTCATCTTATACATGTATTCTGAGTGGTTGAGATATTTCTAGGAGAATGCATATACCAGTGTTTACCAAAGTTTTTTTTGTTTTGTTTTGTTTTTTCAGGGCACCCATTTTTAAAAAATGAAAAACCACTGTGACCCAATTCACTACAGGGTTTAGGTGTAAACCATGAAAAGAGTGTAGTTGTGCATCAGTGAACATTCTTGACTACTGATTTCACCATTACCTGACAAAAGTAACTGGGTTAGGTGGATTTTAAAGCGTTATACATAAGATTACTGACCATCTGTGACTGAGCCTCTAGTGTTCTCTAACTCTGTTCCACTCTTCATACAAAACTCAAGTACGACTGAAACCTCACTGACTCACACTAGCCATAATTATGTTAAATTATTATACCATCATATCTAAAAATGTGTCTTATGCTGTCATTACTGTTAATATACTAAATAAGCCAAGGTCATTTGTTGTTGTCTTTTCCTCTTATCATAACAGAATGCACACCAGCTTATCATACTAGAGTAAATGTCATGAGCACATTCATCAGAACTATACTAACATTCAACCAACTAGCAGTATATATTTTCTCGGTTATTTTGGTGGTACAACAACTGACAATAGGTTTAATTACACTTTCATCATCACTCCAAAGCAGGAGTCTCCAACATACAGCCCAGGGGCCTAAACCAGCCTGCTAAAGGGTTCAATCCAGTCTGTGGATGAAATGGAAAAATTACCCTGAATATATTTGACAATAAAGAATATTAAAGTCATTTTAGATCAGATCAATCTTAAGTGGATCAGACCAGTAAAATATGATCATAATAAACTATATATAATGACAACCTTTTTTTTTTCTTTTTTAGTGCAAAAAAAAGTAACGTTACATAAAAATGTATACATTTGCAAACTATCCTTTTACAAAAAAAGGGAACAACATGAACAACCATGTATAACATGTGATATTTAAATGAAATTAACTAATATTCTGCCTGTAATTAAAAATTTTGTGCATTTGTAGATCCACTGTGGTCTGTAAATTGTAATGCATATGTGTAAATGGTCGGTACTTATATAGTGCTTTTCCACACATTAATGGCACCCAAAGCACTTTACAATACAAGCCTCACCCATTCACACACACACTCATACACCAGTGGGTGGCTGCTGCCATGCAAGGTGCTACCAAGCCTCACTGGGAGCAATTTAGGGTTCAGTGTCTTGCCCAAGGACACTCTGACATGTGGACAGTTGGAGGCGGGATTAGAACCTCTGACCCTTCAATCACTGGACGACCTGCTCTACCAACTGTGCCACAGCCACCCATAAATAAAAAAACAAGGCATTATACTGTTAAAATTACACTGATGTTTTTTATTAGAGATTATTGTTTAAAATAATGTTTAAAAGAATAGTTTGTACATGTAAAGACTGTCATAATGCAATTTTACGTTTTTGCTCTACAAGTTTAGGGTTGATATCATTTATGTTATTATGCTATTAATTTACTGAGGTCAACTTGGGCTGAATGTGGCTCCTGAACTAAAAGGAGTTTAAGACCCCTGCTCCAGAATGTCTGTATGTCCGGGCAAAAGTGCCATGATATTGCTTTAATACAGTCATGCTTTTTTTTTTTTTTTTTTTTTTAAAGTTTCACAAAAGTAATAAAGTCTTTTTATGTCCTCCAATAACACACTAAGGTTAAAATGTTTAATTTCAGAGTATTTCTATGGGTTCTATGG
>JAPTGZ010000005.1:33775180-33790288 GCA_029814645.1 Fowleria isostigma | reverse complement strand
TTTTATTTCAGGGGCTATATGCAGACCAATCTGTTAGAGTTTGGTTTTTTTCGGGGGGGGGGGTTACACAAAGAACGGTTGCATTTACAAACTTTCCTTTCACAAAAAATGTGAACAACCTGAGTTAATATGAACAACTTGAGATATCTTAAGAGAAGTAAGTGCTATTTTAACAATATTCTGTTTGTTATTAAATGTGTTGTGTATTTGTAGATCCACTGTGATCTGTAAGTTGTAATGCACATTTGTAAATGAGAAGCTGAGGTATGAGAATGTTAAAATTGCATCTATTTTTGGAAGAAATTAATGTAATTAGAAAGAAATGTTAAAATTTTTGTTCATCTTACTTTTTTTTTTATAAAGGATACATTGTAGATGTAAACATTTTTATGATATAATTCTAGATATTTTACTCTAAAATACAGAGGAAAATTTGGAGTTTATATCATTTATAGATAATTATTTCATTAGTCCATCCCTCTTGAGATCATATTGAGCTATATGTGGCCCCTGAGTTAAAATGTTTTGACTCGCCTGATTGACAGTATGAGTGTTGGTCAGAGTTTACTGCAAAAAAGTTTTGAGAAGAGACATGTTGACTCTTCATTTTCAGTAAGCTCAGTAATCCAGCTTTTTAAGGGGTCATATTTAGCTAAACCCACTTTTATTCATCTTTAATTTATTTATTTGTGTATTTGGACCCTAACAGTTCATAAACTTTGAATGTGAACCCTCCAGGTGCTGCAGAGCTATCTTTATATTCATTTGAGCAACAATCAAATGGATTTCAACCTGTTTTAATGCCTTCTTAATTAGTTATATCTATAATTAGTTACAACATTTGCACATATAAGGTCAAGACTTGCGCCGAACATTTCTCCAAGTACAACATAATTGTTTTGTCAGCAGCAACGGATGTAATCCATACTGAAGATAAGATCAAACTTTGAGTCGATTTACCGAAACTGTTCAGTTGTTGGTTGTATTAACAAACACAAAGTCGGAGGAGCACGGTCAACAACCTGGATGGGGTGGGGTGTGAAGTGGCTCATTTGCATTTAAAGGGCCAGCGCTCAAAACGACCTTTCTCATGTCATTACTCCAAAATAGGGCTGAAGATGGTCCTGTGGAGTTGAATTTATGAAGAATTCAGACCCACATATAGCAATTACAGTTAGTGTAGACCAAAGGGAAATGTTTTAAAATACATAATTCCACTTAAAAAAATTTAAATATCACTCCTGTAAGGTTACATTATCTACACTGAACTCACTCTCATCTTCCTATTACTGATACCAGTTTATCTGTGTCTTGGTCACTTTTGAATAGAAGGCACAAAAATACCTCAAAAAAAAAAAAAAAAACTCAAACTGCTGGAGCTAACATGATTTCAAGCTGACCAGATGTTGTGTGCTCCATGAAGGATGACACCATAAACTTTCCACACACTCACTTTTCAGTCTTTCAGGAGCTGACTGTTCAATACTGCAAAGATTTTGGGTGGAGTATCATCTTAAACAGCAGTTTCTTCTTTATGATGTAAGCCTGAACGTGAAAGCAATACCGCGTAATATCGATGTCCTTCGCAAGCACAGATCATGTGTCTTCGCTTCTTTGCAGACGTTCACTTTTTTTTGCTCCCTCTGCCAAGAAGCAGCACATGCCGACAGTTCTGCCTTTTGAATAAAATCATTGGACTGTACCATGGGAAAGTGAGCAGTCACTCAAACCCACTCTAGTGGTCTAATAACAAAAGCAAAAGTTACAATCCTGCGAGGCTGAGATTATAAATCATCTGATTTATGGTGACAACGCAGAGTGGGAAAACTCCAAACATAAGCAAACGCTGAGGCGGCGCTGAGGGAAGCTGTACAGCGCAGAGATACTATCCAGGATCATAACGCATGTGAAGACGCAGCAATGAAACCATAGTATCTTTACACCAAAAAACTGCAGATAATCTCTCTCTGTGCTCTCAGGAATGACATAGCAGCATTGTTCTGCATCTGATAACCCAATTATCTCCCTTGCACAGACTCAGACAGACAGATCAGTGTCAGCGCAAACACACTTAGGATGATAATCTACAATGCTCATAAACAACTGCTACCGGAAAAAGGTAATTAGAATTAGATGAAGCGAGGTTATAGTGAAAGTCAGAGGAAGTGAGAGGAGCTACTTTTAGCTGCCCTGTAGTGGCCCTGCTGCTTCAGTGCCCTCCATTAGTGCCTCGGCTGACCTTAGCCAGACACACATTTAAACACACGGGACTGGATTAGTAGGCTGTTGTTCTGGCGATGACCCTCGACCTACAAATCCTATTGAAAATGATCGCACTGTCACACTGTCCCAGATACAACACCCACTCCATAGGTTCGCTCCTCAAGTGTGTTTGTGATAAGCTACTTTGACTAAGATAAAGTGAGTCCAAACATGAGAAAGCACCTCAAGACAAGAAAAAAAATCTGGGAAAAAAAAAAAAAAAAAAATCAATACAGAACTTTATCATTACTCTGTCAGGTTTGAGTGTCGGGTCAAAAGCTACACCATCACCAGTGTGCTTTGACCTCTCTGGGCCCTTCAGGATTAGCTACATGGGAGGTGATATGTACAGTAATATAAAAGACTTTTATCCCCCAGGAGAGACTTACGCACGAGGTTATGTTTAAGCCCTTTGTGTTCCCTTTCCTCCTTATCCCACTCTGCCTCCTGCCACTACTCTGCCCTGGCCCAGTCTATTTACGCCAGGATACACGCTCACCCACAAACACCCGATTCAACGCACAAACACACACACAGACACAAATCCCGGCCAACTGCTGCGGCAGGTGGCCCGCGCCGCTAAGCCCCTCCAGCAATTATCCTCGCCGGGATCCTGTCTCCACGACAACAGCCACCACGATGCCCCAGTGATGAGTAACTTCCTTGTTTTCACTTGTGGGATAACAATGTGATTCCAAACACAAACTAATAAGACCTCAAGTGTTAAGAGATGCTTCAAGCCAAGGCCACAAAAAAAGATTGGCGGTATCTCTGCAGTGACCGTGAAAAAATGCTCTCTGACCTCTTAAAAATTATCTCGCGCAGAGCCAAGAAGGTGTCTCGACAGTAACAAAACATCCCTGGTCGGCTGCAGAAATAGCAAGCTGCAATTATGCATGTATGCTTAAATAAAGAGTGGGGGAAACAGTGCTTTCACCTCTCTCTATCTTATCTCTCTGCTTCACACTTTTATGAGCACTTGTGTCCCCAAAATATTTTTCACCGCCCTGCCCTCTTTGCTCTTTACTTCTTCCTCCACTTATAGAAGTTTCTAAGTTATATTGCTAGCAAGGGGAATAAAGGTAGGGGCACACACTTGGAGAACACAATTTATTTTGTTTTGGCGGAACATCAAATGAAATGACCCTCCCATTAAAAAGGCCACAGAGGGGAAGAGAAAGGGATATTGCTTTTTCACTTATAACGTTAATCTTTTATTTTGTTGGCGATTTTTCCATCATACTGGAGCTTCCTTTAACCCTAAGTGGAGACTGTGTGTGCGATATCTGAATGGTGTGCACAGACATGACTATGTATGTGTGTTGGCACCGTCAGTGCATGCATAGAATTACAAGATTTAAATTTAATTACCTGAAACAGCGATCGCCCGCTGTAAGCCATGTCTCGCCGGGTACAAAACAGCAGTCTGTAAGTATAAATGTGTTTTAGGTGAATGTCTATGTGGGTGGGTGTTGTTTATGTGTGTGCGCACTTGCAAGCAAAAGTAAATGTTTACTGTAGGTATGTGTGATGGTGCTGGAGGAGGAGGAGGAGAAGAAGAAGGATGGAGCAGAGACACCCAGCTGCTCTGAAGCAGCAGCAGAGCTTGTCCTGCTCACATCACCACAGTCAGACCAGGGCAAGTTATATTAAGACCCAAACTTAACGAAAGCAGATACAGTGCACTGGTGGAAGATAATCGTAGGAAAACTCAATGTTGTGCGCTGATAAGGTGATTTTCAGGTAAAAGCCATTATCTTTTATTAATGTATGTTATTAATTCTAAAGCAGTCACAGAGGAGGAAATGTAGAAGATGAGAAACAGATGAACTAAAGAAAGGTTTTAAGTACTGAGACTATCGAGACTGGACTGTGTAAGAAAAGCTGCAAGATTTTACATATTATTTACTACAGTGACCTCAGCTGAGGAGCTGAAGTGGCTGAAATGAAAAAAGAATTTAGAAGAACTTCCATCTTGACAAATACTAGAATGTTATCATTACCATGTTTTTTTTTTTTTTAATAACTTTAATGTAACATAAAACCAGAGAAGCTTAGGTTAGTTTTGATACAGGTTACAGATGAACAGTCACCCTGTTAAAAAATAAAATAGAGAAGCTGTTTAATAGCCTCTGATTCAACTAAAAGCACTTTTTTAACCATTTATAATGCCTACTGAAACCTGAAAAAAGCCTGTCTAGATGTAGAGATGGCTCATTTTAAACATTCCTACCCCACTTTGCTGACCTGCATTGCATGTGAACTATAATAAGCCAAAAGGAGGCATTCCTGTGTACAGAAAAGATGCAAAGCAAAAGAGTAAACCTTATCAAAAGTTATAAAAAAAAATAATACTTTTGGCTAGAACCTCTTTACAATAAGTAGCATTTTAATTAGTTGCCAACTGACTGAAATATTTTCCTCAGTAACTGATACAGATTATAGTTACGTTTACTATATAATTATTTAATGCTGTTACATGTTACTCCTTGCTTCCCAATACTGCATACAACATTAACAGTCACACCCATTACAGAGCTGTGTAGTGTCTAAGCATACGATATAAGTCGTCTCACCTTAACGACCACAATTATGGAGATCTTGATTGGTCAGACTGGACGTTAGGTTCACCTCAGGCTGTCTAAGCCCCTACAGCCAATCCCTCTTAGTATCACCTCAGTCAGGGATAAATCTCACTTATAACTGTCCCCGCGTTCTGCCAACACATCTAAAGACTCTCTGATCACTTTCAACTGAGGCCTATTGGGGAAGCAAGCCATGTCATTACATCACTACACCCTCTCCCTGCTCCCTTGTTCATATGGTCACTCTCTCAGTTGCTGCCTTTAGCTGTAGCGTTCTCTGTGTTCTCTTCGTTAATTATGCCCCGCACTGTCAAACCTGCTCATGCTGTGCCCAAATTCACCTCCAAGGATGTATTATTAGGACACTGGCCACCTGGGCTATATTTTACCCATGGGGAGGGGCAGTGGGAATGGTGCACTGCTGGGTCCGGGTGGTTCTTTTCGCGGGGCCTTGATGGTCCACTGCTGGGCAGGGCAGGCCAGCCGGGCCTGGCAGGACTCCGCTGGGCACCGAGGATGAAGTATGGCCATAGGCCCAGTCTGGGAAGCACTGATCCACGCTACCAGCTGCCATCTTCCTCCCCTTCCTGCATGCTCCCCTTCCGCTGCTGCGCGGCTTCTCTCTCTTCTCATGTCTATTTTTAGAGCTGGCTGATTTCTACCTTCTAAAACGGGCATATGTGTAGTGGAACAGGAAGGTGTGTTTTTGTCTTTCTTAGACACACTACTGTCCACCATGGCCAACACGTGCATATGCTTCACAAACGTCGCTCATTTTTTTTAACATCACACCACACTGTACATTCCTGTACGCATGCATTCCACACATTTGCATGCGGCTGCTGTCTGATCTCCACCCAAGGGAATTGGCTGATTGAAGGTTTGGGTTCAAAACCAAAAAGTGAAAATAACAAACAACGGCGCAGTGAGACCTTTTTGAGTGCAGCATTTTTTTATCGACAATGTGTGTACTACTGTGGAACTGTGGTCTGATTTCATCTTTCTGCTTAGCTAAGCTTGGATCTTCCTCACCTCTCCCTTATCATTAGCTATCCCCCTCTGCATCACACCGCCTCACCCTCCCTAAAACCTCTGTACTCCATCATCTCCCAACTGCAAGATAAGGCTCCATAGTAGCTATGATACACGTAAAAACTACAAAGAAACTACAGAAGCTCCTAACACAGAAGTAGTGACAGTAGCATCTTTGTCAAAGTACTGGAAGCTCGTTGTGTTGAAAGAAGCCAACATGCCAGCCTGTTTGGCTGAGGAGAAAGGATGCTGCATTCCCAGGGAACAAGAGAGATAAATAGAGTAGAAAAAATGCATCCCTGTGGAGATGGAGACCAAAACTACTGTAAACCAATGCAAGCAGGGAAAGCTACAGTATGACTCAACATCAAAACACCGAAAAGTGAATTCTCACATACTTTTTAGAAACATACCGTAGCACTCAGGGTGAGAAAGAGGGGAAAAACTATTCTGCATCTTCCGCAGTATGTTTCAAGTCTTATTAAGGATGAGCAGCTCTGCGCATTGGGTGTTGCAGTCCTCTTTTTTTCCCAGTGCCCTGACTTTCCCTTGACTTGTGGGATTGCTGAATGAGTGAATGTAAATCTACACCAATTAGATAAGAAACTGGCTTTTCTGCAAAGCTGCCAAATCTGGAGGCAGGACAAAAAAAAGGCTTCTTTTCTAGGAAAATAAAAGATCTGTACATCAATAACCCTCAATCAGTAAACAGCTAATGGGTCAGAGAGAAACACAGGAAGAGGCAATGGCCTTGACTCTGGTGGAAAGTGTACAGATGGATAATTTGTCTGTTTGGAGCCTGGAATTAATATGTAGATGCTCAGTGATTCCAAAACCAAAATGATGAGGATTTTCAGATTTGATACATGCAAAAATATGGATCATCCAGAGAGGCAAGTCTGAAGTTTCTAAATGATAGCCAAGCAGTATTCATACAATTATCAAGTACCAAACTTAAATCTGCCCTGCTTCCCTCTGTAATAATCACTCATTATAAGGGAATTTCCTTCTAATGTTAACTTTCACTTCATGCCTCCACACTTTGAATCCCCTGCTAGTGCATCAGGGGACGTGGTTCAGTTCCCTGAGCCACAGTCGACCTGAAGCGAACCAGAACTTTCCCCTATAAAGATCCTGTCCGATGGTAAAGTGCTGACTAAGACCTGCCTCTTTCCTGTCCCACCCTCCAAACCCTCATTCTATCTCTCACCGTCAACCGAGCAGTGCACTCCGGATTCCTTGGAACAGAGAGCGTCACTGGTCAACCTTTGTATGGAAGCCCATTAAAGGAGCCCATCAATATTTCATCATTGCTCACTTAGAAACATAGTTATAGAAGTTTCCAGGCCAGGGCCATTAGGGGGCAGACGTCAATACGTTATGGCAGTGAGCATCTCTCCTCACTTTCACCCCCCACTTCTTTCCCCCTGCCTCTGTTCGTCTCCCCTCAAGAAAAGTCATTGGAGAAGCTTTTCAAGACGACTGTGGTTTCCGCTACTTTTACATTAAACAAATCATTAACCATTAGGTGTCCAAGGAGCACAGTATCCTTTCCTGCTCCCGTCCACTGATCACAAGTGCTGCTATTAGTCTCAGCGAGTGGAAAGGAGGGCAGTCTGTGCATTTGTGTGGATACTTGACTGAAGCTTGGGGTTGTTTGTGCAGTCTGTCTTAACACAGCAAATCTCTAGTCACACAGAATACCAACATCTAATTAACAGCAGCATGACATGATTGGATAATATTATGTAAACAGGCCTCAGTATTCTTTCTGTATATTTCTCTTTAGTAGCACTTTGTTGAAGACTTTTGACTCATGGCTGTTGAGACAAGTCTGGCACCTGTAGTACTGGCCAAATCACTGAGTGGACACACTGTGGTATGGGCGATCATCAAGAGGAAAAACTTGCTGTCTCACACATGGTGTGTCAAATATTATGAGTCAAACCTCCAACATAAAACTTTCCCTTTAAGAGGCAAGGGGAAGCTTAATTGCAGTCTTCTTAGGATTACAATGATTTTATAACCCTTATTTCAAATTATTACACCCACATTAGCGGGGATGAGATCTAGCCTGCAGGCTAAAGTGTGTTAAATACTGCTGTAGCAGACATTTTAACGAGTTTTCCCCCAGCACATCCTTCAGTGTCCTTGGAACTAAAAAGGTCCCGTTATATGCATTTTACCAGAGGAAATGTGAAGTCATCCACAAGCTCAAATTTAAACCGGATGACAGGCTGCCAAGTCCATATTAATGTAAACAACACCTCCGGACCTCTCAGAGGGAGGTCGGCTCATGCCAAGTCATTGCACTTATGTCATTCCTCTTTGGTCCCTATAGTTTTTACAGTGTCAAACCTGCTCTGACCTTACTGACATTCAGTGTTAACATTTTACTACTTACATGTGAGTTAAGTGATCCCTAAAATCACTTTTAAAATATTAACATTGTAAAGAAGCACATTGTCACTGTGCCCACGTCTACTCCCATATAGTTGTAATTCTTTACATGTAAAACTTATTTTAAAGCATAAAAGATGCTGCACAACTCTTGACATGAACTCACCAGGGTGCAGAACCTCTCCGGGGGGTTTCCACACGTGATTCCAGGCGGATCGACCTTGAGCCGCATGTAGTCTTTCATGGACGTGGATTTCGGCTGGCACGCGTAATGCTCCCACACTGAGCCCTCATCCGTGCTCACCAGGGACTTGCACAGTTCGTACTGGCCCACAGTGGAGGCCAAGCAGTGCAGCAGCAGCAGCAACACGACCTGGAGGAGCATGGCAGGCTGGGGGGGTGATTGGAGTGGGGTCCGGCGAAGGGTGAGGGGGCTACGGAGCTCAGAGGAGAGGTGACGCGCATGGAGCGGTGATCATAGGGAAAGAGTGGACATCCCCAGCATCATACTGCTTCAGTGGGAACGAGTATTGACACAACTGCCCTCCGGCCTGTTAAATTCCCTAAATGACAGGAAAACACCGGATCGGTAACTCGTTCAGTGTCTTTTCACATATATTGAGTGGCCCCAGAGATCCGTGAGAGAGAGACTGTCTTGTTTTGACGACTGGCTTCCTGAGGAAGATGGGCGGTGGGTGTAGAGGCGGATAATGTTACACACATGAATCTTGGCATACGCTTTAACCATAGTGATGGAGGAAGTTGGGTTGGAGACGTTTACATGGATCCATGTCTCAGAGAGCGGGGTCCTGCAGGGAAACGGTGGAGGTGGACGGGGAGGACCAAGGAGACGTCGCTGCGTCTTCAGGTATATCCATTGGACGCTTTGGACGGGCAGAGCTCCTGTGATTGTCCTGGGGCGAGATGAGGACAAATGTGGGACAATACAAGTTAGTTTAATTTAATTTAGTGAGTTTATTTTTTTAGACACCACTGACAGCAAAGTGTTTCTCTTTCGCTTGAATAAAAGTTTAATATTCTACTTTGAAAGAGGTTAAACGGCTATATTTTACGTATTTATTAACCTCATAAACTTATAGTACAGGGGAAAGTAATCCTATCGTTGACTCCATTGTATGTGAAGAACTTGGACAGCTGCTTCTAAGGAAGATAAATGTATGTAAACCAACTATAACCTGCAGTGAATTGGCCAGTGTTTAATGTCAAAAAGTTGCATATTTAACCGCTGTCAAAGCGCCGCACTGTGAGGATAACCTTGTGCGTAAAAACACGTGCTGCTGCCGGGTGCAGCCTGTGCGTAAAAGAGTTGTAATTTCTCCTATAGCCGTCCATTGCTGGAGTAGGCTACACATGTTTTCATTTCCCCTCCCTTTTTTTTTTTTTTTTTTTAAACAATGTAATTGTACTGCAATTATAATATGTGTGAGAGATTTAATGTCAAAAAAATTTTAACGATTAAAATGCGGAAATTATCCCTAAATTGACTCCTTTCTAAAATATTGTGACTGTCATTTTCACTGCAGCTTATAATCTATATTATTTATTCTGTCACGCTTCAGCATCCATTTAATAATGTACTTTAGCAAAACAAACTGTCTGGAAATCAGTGAAATTGTCTCATCCACTTGACAAATTTATCCGCTTCTTATAATTTAATTATAATTCGAATTTCAGAGTGAATACATGAATAAATGAATAAATCTAGTTAAC
Organism: Fowleria isostigma; assembly: GCA_029814645.1. NCBI lineage: Eukaryota > Metazoa > Chordata > Actinopteri > Kurtiformes > Apogonidae > Fowleria > Fowleria isostigma. Next base: position 33,780,278 of record JAPTGZ010000005.1, on the reverse strand, counting down.
ATTTTTTAAAGCGTGCCCTCCACTCCTGGTGTTGGTTCTAATGGTGGTCGTATACTGACAGGAGCCAGGACCTTGCGCAGCCTGTCCCATCCACAGCCCTGTGGACTCTGACTTAGTTCAGTTTACAAGTGAAGTCGCCAGAGCTATTTCCCGGCACTGACAGTCTGGTAGGGGTGTGTCAGTTTCTACAGTAGCGAATCCCACCGAGAAGCATCGCTCACACTGGGCTATTGTGTATTCACTCATTAATTAATCCACTGTGTTTATCTGAATTTGTGTCAGTAACATCTAAACTCCCGTGTCCACTATGATTTCCGGGGGTGTCTCGGATAATGTGTGGAACTCAGAGCCGCTTGTCGGTGCAGACTTCAAAGCGCTTTAGCAGGCTCTCCAAAACGCTTCGTCAATAGAGATGTGTTATCTTATCAGATAAAGCACTTACTTCTAACATGCATCCGTGAGACAGGCCGGCACTTTGTGTGGCGTTACACTATGTGCACATCCACCTTCTTTGGGCCAAAAAAAAAAAAAAAAAACTAAACAAAAAAACTAAACAAAAAAAAAAAAAAAGAAAATCCTCCGACCATCCAGTGGAGTCGTCCCCGTCGCCGTGCTCACTGTACTCCGTTATCTGCCAGCCTGCCCGGCTCGGTGTTTGTTTTTCCTTCTGCGGGATACTTTTTCCCTCACACCGTGCGTTGCTGCGCACGGTAGATCGGTGTCCTAGATCTGGAAACGGTTGGGAAAAGAGGACTGAAATCCAGCGCCAAGGAGTATCAAAAGTATAAAATATTGACTTTGAGGAAAGGCTTGTGCCCGCCCTTCTTCCCCCCCCTCTCCTCCTCCTCTTCCCACTTTACAAGCTCGGGTTTACCCGGGATGCTCAAGGACAGAAAGAAAGAGAGAGAAAAAAAAAAGGCTTTATGGAAAATATCACCCTCCCTCCTCCTTCTCCTCCCCCCTTCCTCTCTCTCTCTCTCTCTCTCCCTCTCTCTCTCTCTCTCTCTCTCTCCCTCCCTCTCTCTCTCTCTCTGTTAATGCCCAGGCTAAATCCTTTTACCATCACTTTCAATCACTATCTGAGCTTTTATCTGCTCCAGCCCTGCTGCCTGAACCGGGGCGGTGCAACTTCCATCGTCCGCCGCTGCTCCAAACTGTTCTCCACCAGGTCCGCTCGGCACCCTGCACGACTTAAAGGACCAGCGGAAGACGGGACCGGTCCTACTGTACCCACTGTCCTTAATCTGTCCACATGCGTAACAACCAACCAAACATACAAACAAACACCTGGTGGATCCGTAGACGCGACCTTTATTCTATCGTCTACTGTGTAAATGCACCGATCTAAAATTCCTTATATTATCCTTATTAGCCTTTTGCCATCTGTTATTCTGCAGTTGTTTATTCTGCAGTCCTGCATGCAGTATTAATCTGCTGGATTATAATGACGGATTATCAGTGGCTCTGAACTTCCAGTATACACACTTCCCATCCACACAGGGTGGACTCATTTAGAGCCGTGTCCATGATGCTGATATGGAGCCTGACCTTTAACTATGGTAACAAGTGACACATTAATCCCCTATTCAGTTTGCGAGTTTCAGATGATTGTTGTTGTTGCTTTAGAGTTAGTACCGTTTTGTACGTAGTCCGTGGTGTTGCATAAGTACGCTTTCATTTTCTCTTAACCTCAAGGGGGGGTAGGGTTTTGGAGGGGGGGGGGGGTGTCCACACAATAAGACTGAAGAGAAACAAATGAAGGCAGAAGCTGATCTCACATTAACCAGCCTGTGTGAGGAAGTCTAGAGTGTAAGGTGTGTATTTACAAAACTGTTTAAGTAGCAAGTTATGACTGAAAGTAGACTTTAGGATAAATAACTTTATCACGTAGAGAAATTCCCCTTTGAAAAAAAACAAAGATGAGCAACAGCGACTAAATAATGCATTACAATTTTTTAATAAACTTTATATACAGTCATGGAAAAAATATTACACCATCAATAGTCATCAAAAACAATGGTTATGCAATCAAGTACTAACTCCTGTGTGTATCATGTGACTAAAACAGGCAGAAAACATGGAATGTCTAAAAAGCACTGTTTTTATTAATACAATGTCATAGATACTAATGTAAGAACATGTGATTTTGGTTATTATCAAGAAAACCATAGAAAATGACTAGATATCAGCTCTGAAATTAAACTACTATCAGCTATTTTTGTTATCATTATATTTGTCCAAACAAATGTACCTTTAGTTGTACCACCATTAAAATGAACAAGAAATTGAAGAAAACACAGGGTGGTCTAATTATTTTTGTCAAGATTGTATATACTAATAAACTATAGAGATTCTGAAATTAGAGAAAAAAGGTATTTTAAGTAACAGATGGATGTAAAATCAGTCTCAGCTTTCATTTCCTGATGATCATTCTGTGACCATGTGTCAGTGTTTAGAACCAGTGAATCCACAGTGTTTTGTGTGATGCCAGACACTACAAAGAAAAAAATGGACATGGTTCAACTTTTTTGTAAACATAGAACATGACAGATACAGAGCATTTTAGAGTATAAAATACTTTTAACATGTCTGTGAACATGTCTACAGGATCTTTAAACATTATCAGGGGGATCTGCTGGAACATCTTTAACAGCCCCATCGGTCCATGTACAAAGCCCTGGAACGACTTGCGTATCTGACACTAATGTTCTCCCGACGCGGGAACAGATGTGTACATTCAGTTCATAATGAGCTAGGACATTGTAATTCTCACTTCAGAGGTGAATGACAAGCGTTTGGGCTTACATAATTCACACCTTTGGTTGAGAGAAGAAAGAGGCAACAAAGAGATGGGGCCAGAGGGGAAAAGAGATGTACGATTCAGAGGAAATTTTGAACGGCTGTATGAAATACTGGCAATGCACCCAGGAGCAGATCGATATTTTGTCCTTGCAGGGCCTTCCCTCTCTTTTCACATCTGTGAGATGAGCCTTAACCCTTTTTGTTCCACTCGCTCGAGCACTTCAATACCCACTTTCCACACTGTTATGAACAGGGCTGGACTCAAAGAGTGAACCCTCCCCTTGGGGATCAATAACATCTTACAAATATGGTCATTGCTATGTCATAACACGGTTTTAATCAACATTGCTCTAGGTCACAGAAAAAAAGGGGCGCAGCTAAAGCTGTAAACCAACCTCTGAGTCACAGATGAAACAAACTACGCTGCATTTTTTGAGGAGTTCAACAACATCCATTAGCCTACATATTCACCTTCAGTATCACATTTAGAAAGGCTGTTTGTGTTAGGTTTGGGAACATCATGCATTAAAGTACCCTTTTTTTGTTGTTGTTGTTCTTACAGGATTCTTCCTTGCTTAGTGTGAGTGATTTCGTTCATCAGTGATTCAGCAATGGTCAGAGAGTGTCAGCCTAGTCTGAAACGTGACTGTGTGATTAAGCTCTAAACATTTATTTCACAAATGGACAAGGATTAAACATGTAGGCAGTGGAGCCAGTTCAATTTTATGCAACCTCTTTGATTTAGTGCTTTGCATCTCCAACAAAACCATCATGATACTCAGCATGATCAATTCTTGGAGCAACTACATGTGTTACATTCATATAATATTTTACACTTTACTAAATTCACTTGAATGGCCATCAATAACCTGATAGAAATGTCAACCCTCAACATGATGAATGAGTGATATTGTATTTTGGAATTCAATTATGTCTACCTAAATAAAAGCATCAATAACAATAGAACGGGCTGTCCTAGCTAATAGACCTGTATTCGCTACATAGCATATCTGGGCATCACTGCATTCATTTCCTGCAACAATGTTAGTGGTTTGAGCATACTCTCTTAAATGTGACAGTCTGAAATCTACTTACTTGTGAATTTGCTGAATGTTAGAACAATTTCTGTGATTCATTTTGCAGTTGATGTGGAAATCTGCTCTGTCAATCATCCTCGCTCTGCCTCATGTCCTCTCACAGAATGTGGAAAGTGGTGTCGAACGCTTAATGTCAGCGAGGGGCAAATTTAGATGACAAGACTCCACCATTCTCTCTGTTTTTTGTCACTCTCTATCTTTCTCTTTTCTCTCTCTGTTTCTTTCTCTCTGACTCTCTCCATGTTTGTATTTTGGCAGAGGATAGAACTGACAGAATAGCCTAGCTGGCAGACCTTGATAAAAAAATATACCCTTCATCGTGGCAGCCTGTGGAGTTTGGACAAGGTTCAGGAGAGGCCTCATCTCTCTCTCTCTCTCTCTCTCTCTCTCTCTCTCTCTCTCTCTCTCTCTCTCTCTCTCTCTCTTTTGCTCTGTCTCTATTTGCTGAAGATATGATACAAATATCAACTTATGGAATAGTCACGCTCTTTTAGAAAGCAATTAGAAATGTAACCCTATAAAACCATTTGTATCATATTTGCTAGGTTAGGTTCTTATACCTTTATCCGATCAAAAAGATCAATACTTTCCTTTAAAACCTATTGTATCTGACCCAATACATGTTTTCTGACCCCTGGTGGATTGTCATCCCTTTACAGCCAATGGAAAAGCTTTTTTTTGCCTTTTTCAACATGGCCATTAATGCAAAATCATCCTATACACATTCTGTAGAAAAGTCTTTGGTCATTTTCAAAAAAGTTACGTGAAGAACATTTATACTGTTACGGTTGAAAATTGAAAAATGTTGAAATTATGGTGCCATTCAAAGGAAATAAAAAACGCTGTAAAAAGTTTTATTTCACAGAAATAGCACCTGAAATGTTCTACATTTTCAAAATCTTACTGATCATATTCTTGTATCTAAAGTTAACATTGTTGTGAGCAAAACATTACAAAAAACATTCAATTTATTGAATATAATGCAAAAAAATATATCCTAAACAACATGATATGGCAACATTTTTTGTTTGGATTGTGTTAAAAAGGCTAATAAACATTTCAGTTCCAAAATATTTTAATTTTATGACTAGTTTTACAGGGTCATGTTTTACAGGGTTAAAGGGGTCATATTTTGCTAAATCCACTTTTATTAGTCTTTGGTTCATTTATTTGTGTATTTGGACCCTAATAGTTCATAA
>JAPTGZ010000005.1:33749052-33759866 GCA_029814645.1 Fowleria isostigma | reverse complement strand
AAGATAAGCTAAGCTAAGATAAGATAAGATAAGATAAGATAAGATAAGATAAGATAAGATAAGATAAGATAAGATAATGTTGTGGCTTAGTGGTATAAATGAGTCCACTGGTTTCTTTGCGACAGAAAATGTTTTTATTTTAAATTGAAGAGACGATAACAGCTCTTTTTCTCCACCGTGACTCATGGTCTCCCTCTCAGGTGACGTTCAATTCCTCCTGGAATACGAGGCGTTCAGGTACATTCAGTAAACCACAGCATTTAACGTAAACGAACGTTGAACATTTAAAAATACAAGAGAAAATAAATGTGAGGTGCCTGTTAATGCATGCTTAACTGAACAAGATATTTAACAATGTTCTGTGGAAATTGTCCTTTTTCCCACAATAAGATAAGATAAGATAAGATAAGATAAGATAAGATAAGATAAGATAAGATAAGATGTATCCCACTATGGGGAAATTTCACAGTTAATAGCAACAATATACAAGAAGTGAGTGCAGAGAAAAGACAGGTAGAAAAACAACAAATGAGTGGAAATGAAAAATAAAGAAAAAATAGGAAAATTGATGGCCATGGGGGGATGACCTGTGGTATTTCTTCATATAAATATACATCCATGTGTTTTAAAGATGCATTACTAGCCCTACAATGCCAAAAAATAACTGCCTACTTCAGCTTTAATCACCTTTAGTGTCTTCAATTGTGAGATTCACTTTGTCCTAATTGTGCTGTAACACTGTATTTCTGCCATAGCCTGATTGGCCTTTACTCTTCCAGTGTGTTTACACCATCTGTTAGGACAGTTGGGAACATAAGATACTAATATCAGGCTTAGTATTACATAAACATTACGAGTGTATTTTCTCCATATTTTTTTTTTTTTTTTTTAAATACAATTGTTTTTTACCTTCACTAGAGGTATTGAATGTACCTCATCACACACATAAACAGCATGAAGACCTATGTGAGCTGGTAACTAGTAACATAAGAGACCACTCATTAATTTCTTTGCTTTATTGATTGTATGTGGTAAAATACCACCTATTTGAACTACTGCTGGGACTAATTCGACTACCAAATTAGTGTCACTGCATGCCCCAACTAGGGAAATAAAATACTTTCTAATTCAATTAGCTATTTTACACACAGGCTGAATGAAAATGTTGTGTTTCACACTCGGTATGGCCACAGTACTGTAGGGTCTGTGTTGCCTTTCTGTTCGCCCGCTCATCAGAAGCCTTCAAACGTTCCTGTGAGCATACATCAACAGCGGCTCATCATGACCCAATGCCACCAGTGCCAGTCTGTGATGGAGCCTCTGCTAATTATCATCAGATCCAGCGCCCTACAGTAGAGCTCACTGCTGGGGTTCAATTTATGACTTCACTGCAGACTAAAGGTTGTGGGATTTGAAAGAATTTCTTCCATCATTCTGATTTTTTTCTCCCTTATTAAACCTACACAAAGAACACTGATTCTGCTGCAATTATTTTTTTCCGCTCCCCAAAAACTGGTTGTTTTCTTTCATTGTTTTTTTTTTTTTTTTTTTTTTTTACAGCCATGGCTTGTCAGATGTTTACTGGCTTCATGTGCTGTGCCTTTGTTTGAGTTAGTGAACTGTTTCTCTACAAATGTACAGTATGTCCATTCAGTTTGAGGCTTTTGTGGACCAGTACTGAGCAATTTTCCCACAGTATGGAGGCTTGGGGTGATGGGGCAGAGGTGGTGGGTGTAGGGGAGTAGGTGTACCCCTCCTGTCCACTCAGTATGGGAATTGAGCAGGCAGTGGGTGGAGGTCTGGATGGAGATTAGCCCTCCGCTGTCTGAGTGATCCCAGGACTGCAGCAAAGGCAGGGCCGGCCTCTCCTCTGCAGATCCCCACGTACCCATTAATGTAAACACGATCAATATGTTTGTTGTGAGACCTGCACAACTAAAAGGAGAGTGAAACCACAGGACCGTAAGGTTGGAATCCTGCAGCCTCATTCTCACTGTGGTTCTATAACTGTAGCATCTTCATGTTCTGTGTCTTTTGACTGAGTTCAATGCATCATATTTTATACCCCGGCCTCCTAGGTTGCTGTTAACACCATTTTGTTCTGCATTTTCTTACATATGTTCGTTCTTTTTTTAAAATCTTTTCTCATTCTCTTTCCTTTTCATCTGGCCCCCCAAGTATAAAATAATTACAGCATAATTTTTGTAGTAAGATTTGAAGAAAACTACATATGTATTAAAGCAGAGATACTCAACTTTGGTCTGTGATAGGGTGCCAGCTGGCCCCCCCACAACCATTCACAATGAAAATAAAGATTCTCACTGGGATTTTTTTAACTGTTTTGAAGGTAGCCAAAGCTACTGCAAACATTCAGAAGGGCACCTGGAAGCACAGCACGCTTACAAAGCCAACACATGGTCAACTATCTTTTCATAACATGACAAATCTAAGATGCTTGCCTCCTCCGTTTGTCAGTTGATGCCACTGGTTAGTTTAATTGACTGTTGCCATGGTAACAAAGGTCTTACGTCTGTCCCCCATGGAGTCTTTGGACCTAAAAGTTGTCTCACCCCCCATTTCACACTGTGACTATTTAAATTTCAAATGTTTAAATCTGATTCTTGACTATATTTTTATTAAACATTTAGAAACACATTACAGAACATTCCTTGACAACATCACCGACTACATTAGACAGTTTGAATAAACAAAAACAACATCAAAAAAGGAAAAGCCTCTGGGGTCCAGAAAGCTGGACATTAATAACTGAACATATAATAAATGGACACTTAAGACATTACAACATAATGTGGGTTCCCCTTAGTTAGAGAGGTATCAACTGCAATATTTCATTTATTGAAATCTAAGATGTGTTGTTTAAGTTTCCTTTATTTTTTTGAGCAGTATATATTGTATATACCCATACACACCTGTATACATACACATCCACACACAATTATCTGAGAAAGTATCTACACAACAGATCCACTGAATCTTCATAATTTTATTTAGGTTTATAGTCAGTTGTTGATCATCAACTGGTGCCAAAACTGCCCCTTTTATGTGAATTCCAACAATCTGGTTAGTAATTCTTCATTCTATATCCCCCCTGGTCTGCCCTCCTGCACCACCTGCCAGTGTTTTTCCATGTTAGTCATTCGTCACCTGTCCACCAGGTGCCCTCACTGTGCTCACCTTTCCCTCACACCTGTGACACTTCTCTTATCAGCCTGTATTCACAGCTGTTCCTGTTCGCCATTTAGTGTTCCAGCCGTTTCTCCTGTTGCCTCCACACTGCAGGATCTATTTTTCCTGACATGTATTGTTTGCTGTCTGACCTAGAAAGTTAAATAAACCCACACTGTCTTATATTTCTACGTGATATATAGGTTAAATCATTCTAAATGCTCAGATATTCCTTGTGCTTAAATATTCTTACCATGCTAGTTTGTCTAGTTTTGTTTATTAGAAAGTTCTTCTTTAATGACTTTTCCATTATGTATTCTATTGAGAAGTGTAGTGTAGTACACAACAAACAAAGCCCTCCTGTGGCAGGAGCATCTCAGAATTTTCTTTCTTTTTAATGTTAAAAAATGCTGGAGCTACCCTGAATGGGAATTAACTGTCACTAACCTCCATATAGATGTTGTAAGACAGCTAAGAAGAGAGTAATGTCAGTTAAGTCACTGTTGGTACAAGTCTACAATTGTCAGAAAAATGTCAGGAAATGAGAAGATGCCTGTGTGGGTGTGGGGTCTTTAACTGACAGTAAAAACAAGAAGAAAGCATAGAAAGAAAAAAAAACAACAACAACTGATGAGTGACAGGTTTGGGACATAAGTTTAAGTAGGGACACCGATATTAGCTGAACATCTATTAAGGAGGGGGTGGCAGCCTCAGGATCATAGTTGGAGTTGGCTGAGTGAAGTCACTTATAGATCCTGCATACTGCACATACATACCTATGGAAAGGAACATGTCTGATACAAGTAAGAGTATTTATGTTAATTACTAGTATTAGCAATTAATATGTGTATGGTATTAACTTGTTTATTCGCTGATTTCAATGTTTCAGTCTGTAAGAATGAGTTGTATTTGCTGTAGTATGTTTTATATCATAGCAAATCATAACAGTTTCTTGTACTTAAACTTCTTCATCTCAAAAGTGGGTCTTGGCAATTTTGTCTACATCACTTTCAGATTTAAAGTGATCATAATATATATGTATAATTGATAAGTTGCCTAATTCAGAAAAAAAAACCTATAAAATTAAATTTGGGTTTTCTTTGTCTGTTATTCCACCTAAAACACACAGTAAAGTAAAAGCTGATCTTTCCAGATCTTGAAAGTAAAAGTAATCGTGAAAAACAGAACACAAATGCATACTTACAGCAGCTTTTAAGACCCTTCTACAGATGAAATAATAGAATAATTTCAAGCAGCCTGTTGCACTGAAATATTTTCTGTGGGTATATAGGTGGAGCTGAGTGTCCTCTGTTTAGGAAATCAAAATATGTTGCACTTTTAATTTAGATTTTTTTAAAAATTTCATTTATCTTCACAGGAAATTTGCCTGAGTAAAATTGACCCTACTCAGATAACATTCTAAAAAAGTAAAAGTTGCTCTTTGGGTAGCGCTCTCCAAACTCAACATAGAGCCAAGTTTATTCTTTTTGAGGAAAATACTTTTGACTGCAGAAAGAATGCAAAGTAATTTTTCCTGTGTATACAAAATAAATAGTTAATGCAATTTTAGTGTTATTTACAAGTCTGAAAAAAAGGGGAGAGAAGTAAACCCATCCATGTAGTACTATGCCGCACACAATTTATATCAATAATATAATACATCATATATTTATATCTACATCAGCCAATATAATAAATATCATATATATAAATGAAATTAGAATATTTGTACAGCATTCACTTTCATTCAGGTTTTCTAAGTCACAGATTTGTTAAACCTCCTTTTTTTGCTGCTATAATTATATAACATATTAGTCACATTGATACAACAAAAAAATACTTAACATTTTTTCCAGAGTCAAAAGTAATTTCTTCAAGAAGAGTAAATGTGGCTCTATATTGAGTTTGGAGAGCTCTACCCAAAGAGTAACTGTAATTTTAGACAAGGACCAAATATTATCTGAGAAGAATAAATACTACTCAGGCAAATTTCCTGTGTTGAGATGATTTAAGTTTAAATTTTAGCTCAGTGAAGCACTTTAAACATCAACATTCTTTCAATAAGTTGCCTTTCTTGTAGAATTGTGCTTCAAATAAAGAGCTTTATGTTGATTAGATTGTTAGTTAATAATTTACTTGTCAATATTGCCTATATGGACAGCGGTTTAAAAAAAAAAAAAAAAAGAACCTGTAGAACTGCTGTGTTAAATGCAATGCAGTTGAATTTTGGGGTTTACTTAACTTTTACGCCAGGGCACCTAAGAAAAATAGTTAAATGCACCAGTGCAACCAGCAGAAAGTTAGTCCAGAGCCCTTCTGTGAGTGTATATGTGTTCAACATGTGGAAATAGTTACCTTTAGCCTTAGATGATCTAATTGCACCCCATCCTTAGACAAGATGAGAGGAAGATGTTTACCACAATGTATTGTGGGACTCAGTACCTTTGTGGATATTATTAAAGGGGGCCTTGTAATTCTTTGTCACCTGTCTGTCTGTCTGTCTGTCTGTCTGTCTGTCTGTCTGTCTGTCCATGCAACACATAGCCAGCCCGAGGTCCTTTGGTGCCCTAGGCAGAATGCGGACATGGTAATTGAAACCTTTTTTTTCTTTTTTTTTTTTTTTTAATTTATTATTATTATTTGTCACTGTGCCTTAGAAATGTATGTAAATAAAACAAATAAATAAAAATAAAAACAAAAATTAGGCAGCAAATTTTGTGAAACCAAAACTTGTGTCATTCCCAAAATTTTTGGCCATGACTGTACACTGAATTAAAAAAAACATCAATGTGACACCTTTTGTTTTTGCTCTCATTTTTAAATTTTTTTGGGATTGGGGTTGTATTTGATTCAATGCTTTCACTTTCATCAGATCTACAGTCATAGCCAAAAGTTTTGTGAATGACACAAAGCATTCTTTGCTTAAATAGAAGTTATTTGTCAATAAAAGTAATTGAAACCTATATAATTCCTTTAGTTATTTGTCAATAAATCTTAGAAATGTATGGAAATAAAAAAATAAAATAAAATTAGGCAGCAAATTTTGTAAAAAAAAAGAAACTTGTGTCATTCTCAAACATTTTTGGCCATGACTGTACAGATATTTTGGAAAATGAAAGCATTGTGAACAGAACAATAAAAAAAAATTAAATAAAACAAAAGAGGAAAGTACTCTTTTAGTGTGGACAGGGTAACTTGTGTATCACCAGAACACTTTAAAATGAGCAGAAACAAATCAGGTCTATGCAATATTTAAAATATAAAAAGTGATATTAATCATCAATTAAGAACAATGAGTCATTCCACTGTGCAAACAAAGAACTAAACAGGAAAATATGGTTGATGTAACAGACATAACAAAAGTTGAGCACATCAGGGAGAACTTTAAAGGACTGTGTGGGTGTGGGTTGTTCACATATACACAGTCTTTTGGACACTCCTTTATTGACGTCTTTGTAAGTTTCCTTTAAGGCATGCCAACTTCACCAGTTTGTACTATATACGTACTTTGATGACCTCTCCAAATTCCCAGCACAGCTCAAGCCAACTTCCACCTCAGCAGGCGTCTAATCAGCCAATAAGAGACAGCACCTGTGTCAGTGTTCAGGGGCATGAAGTAGTTCTGCTCACAGCTTGAGCATTTTCTATTCACCAGTGTTCTCATGTCTTTGAAAAGTACATAAAATTAAGGATTTAAACATTAATTACCCTTTTTTAAGCCTCCATAAGTTAATTTTTCCCCCTAAAATTGACATGGAGTAAAAACAGTGTGTCATGTGTTCGATTTCATGGCTTTAAATTTGACTTAAATGTCATCCTCAGTGTGAACAGACTGTTCCGGTCTGTGCCACAACCTTTGAGCGTAAGTCCAGAAAAAGGCAAGCTGTATTTTCTAAAGACTGAGCAGCTCATCCACGCTCGTCCTCACCGTGTCAGGAGGGACTCGTGCTCTAACAATAGAAGCTCAGCGGAATCTGATGGAACTGTGGCACGGTCCGATCTTTGTTATGTGACTCGTGGGCCCAGGAACATTTGTTCCCCTTCATCCCTCGATATGTGTGGGATGAACACATCCTTCCCAGGGGAATCCAAGCTGTTTGCATGCTGCTTCATTTTTCTTGCCATCTTTTCCACTCTTTTGCCAGCCAATTTCCCTGTATCTCATTCATCTCCTTAATGTTTGTCTCTTTCTTTTGTTTGTTTTTAACCCCCCCCCATTTTGCCGCTCTCAAATCTCTTGTGTCTCTTCTTTTTACAGTCTTCTCTTGCCTGTAATCAGTAGAATGCATGTAGAAACACAGTACTTGCAAATATTGTGACCCAAACACACAGCGAAAACATTACATTGAGCCAATTTTCTGTTGATGTTAAAACATTTCATACTTCTGTCCTAAAATAACCAGTGTCAGAGGTGTAAAAACAAGATAATGTGATGAAAAGGTCAACTTGATTACGACATCAAATACTATTAACCCATAAGGAACCAGTGTGACTTTTGTGGCAGTTTCCAGATGACTTTTTCTCTCTCTATTTAACCTTTCCTAAGGGATTTATCACCATTTATTATAATATATCCACTGAATTTAGTATTTTTTCAAGTGAAGATAATGTATTTTCTTGTGTTTAAATCACTGACCATGAAGTGTTCATAAAAGCTCAGAGTAAAGTCAAAGTTTATTGGGTCAAAAGAAAAAAAAATTAAGAAATAGTGACTTTTTCAGTAAAAAAAAAAAGAAATAGCAATAACTGTACATTAACCCAGTGTGTCCATCCACTGTAATTGATCCAACTCCATGGGTTTTACTGGTGAATCAATGTTTTAGAAGATGATGGTATTTCCATGTGACTATGGAGCATTTAAACATCCAAATGGGTCATATCTGATGACCATAAAAAGATGAATAATTGTATGTTCTACCAATAATTTAAATGTATTGATAGGATTAATGGATCAACATTTTATATCTGTGGATGCTTTTGGTCGACAGTGGATGTTTAGGTCTTTATGGGTTAACAAGTTAAGTTAGCATGTTTTTCCCCGGAAATTTTTCACCACCACTGTACTTGTCAATACAATCAGACCCTCCATTTTGTTTAAAAAAAAAAAAAAAGAAGTAAGAAAGAAAAAACACAGGTAAAATATGTTAGATTTTTATCAAAGATTTAAAACTATAATAGTCTTTCTCAGTCATCACTTTAGACATAGAGGTGTGTGTCGGTGTATTTACCTGTCCTTTTCTTGTATTTTACTATGCTTCTCCTTTAACTTTCGGCCACCCAGGCCACAGGGTATTGTCATCAGTTGGTTGTCCGTCTGTCCGTTCAAAAAATTTGGCATGCGGTGATAAGTCAGACCACTGGGGGCAGGCCCCAACAAAGTCGGCTGGAGTCAGCCATATACATTCCACGGATATCTGTGCGTACTCAGGCTGCATTCAAGGCCGAGGGTTTTCAAGTGCAAGCACATTATGTTCTTTCTGTATCAGGATGTTGTGGGACTACATCTTTGTGCACTGATGTGAAGCTCCAGCCAAACACAGCAAAGGGCAGGGTATACGGGCGGGCAGGGTATATGGGTGGGGTAATATAAAAACTTTCTCTTTTCTTTCTCCTTCAGTCCACAGTGCTGTGGGTATGAATGAGAGACCAAACTTGGGAAGAAGTTAGCGCAGAGTTACAGAAACCTCTTGGGTGCCAACATTTAGAAACTCCCTTTACAGATGTACAATAATATGAGCACATTAATGTTTCCCTTAGAATAGAACTACTACACATCCCTGCTCCTCTTTAGCAGAGAGACAGAGTAAAGTGACCTGGTGTGAAATTTTGCATGTTTTAGCTTTAAATTTGAGACCAAGGGTCACAGACTTTGAGAAGACTATAGGCATTTTCACACTGGGTACCTGGATCCATGCTGTACTTTGATACACTCACATCTTTTCCAAAAATGTTGCATTCACACACACATACCATGGCCTGTGCCCAAGTACGAGTGGGTATTACAGGGCTGAAACAGTAGGTGGCAGTGTGGAGGGAATTCTGTGCTATCCAACAAACCTGGAAGTCAGAGGAAGACAAACCTTTTTGTGGCCAAACAGGCAATATCTTTATATCTGTTAGCCTGTTTGAGACAAAGAGAAGAAGAGCTACCTTCATTGTCCCTGATATATTACCTAGTGGTTCAGTCGATAAAGTGAGCCCGTGTCGCAAGATTCCAAGGATTTTTTCTGAAAGTCCAAAACAGCTGAGGGGTTAGTTCATTGCTCTAGTTGCTGATCGGCAGAGTGGTAATTAGGTCCGGTCCAGTCTTGAGTACAGATCACATTCACAGTGCAACATACCGTACTAGAGTCCACGCAGTCCATACCCAGGACTACCTTTTCAGCTTGACTCAGGTGCAGAACTCACACATGGAATGTTTGCATTCACACTGATAAAATTAAGTGGACTTTAGGGGTCCAACGGACTTGGATACAGACTTGGATACACAGCGTGAAAACGCCCTATGACAATAATGTGTTAGATTAGAAATACAAAAAAAGGGTTTTCTGAAATTGCAATACCACTGATAGCCACTAGATGCTTCGCTCCCATTGGTCTTCTCTCTAAAAATACTGGGTAAGTCCTTTTCTTTAATAGTCATTCTTGTGTCATGTATTTATTTTTTTTATTACCATTCTGATAGTCCATCTTTGAATTATGGTTCTGTTATTAAAATTTTTTGGGTGAATAGAAGGCTTTAGCTTCTGCTGTGTTGCAATTTGATTGACAGGTATATTTGACAGCTGTCTGATTTCTGCATTTTTGTTCTGACTGACAGCTTGACTGTAGACATGGTGAAGGAGTTTTACTAACAACACTGTTGAAAGATTTTGCTACACAAATGGTTGAAGAAGTTTACCGTTTTATAATGTCATGTCATCACCCCTCACATTCCCTAATCTCTGCTCTTTTATCCAAATATAGTCACTTCTGGCTGTAACACAGTCCTGACATCAAAAACTCATTTTAGTCCAAGGGCCACATGTAACCCAGTGTGATCTCAAGTGGGTTGAATCAGTAAAATAATAGAATTATAACATATAAATAATTGCCCATTTTTTCCCCCTTGTTTTAGTATGGACAAAGTAAAATGACTTAATGAAAATGTGAATAACCTGAGCAACCATGTAAAACAGAAATTTCTCAAGAAAAAATAAGTACAATTTCAACAGTGTTTTGTCTCTGCTTATTACTGACACAATTTACATTGAAATATTCAAATGCACAAAACATTAAGTGGCAAGCATAATATTATTAAAACTGTACTCATTTCTTACATTGAACCAAGAAGAAAATTTGGACTTCTTATCTTTTGTGGATTATTATTCTGATGTTTAATATTTATTCATTCATTCATTTTCTGAACCTGCTTTATCCTCACTAGGGTCACAGGGGTCGCATGGAGCCTATCCCAGCAACTTAACCCTTGTATGACCCCTGAACATTTTTGTCCATTTCCAAAATCCAAAACTCCCTTACAGACAATCACCTTTCTCACCGGAGTTGATTTTTGGTGAGGGAATGTCATTGTGGGTGAGATTTCCAAAGCCTGACTTTCAGTGTGAAAATCCATTATTTGACCATGT
>JAPTGZ010000005.1:33727954-33739932 GCA_029814645.1 Fowleria isostigma | reverse complement strand
TTTTCCTTTGTAACCCCCCCCCCCCCCCCGGGAGGAAATTAAGAGTTTCTTGCTCTTGAAAGCATTAATTTCTCCTGCAGATTCAAGGTGAACCCACGTGGGAGGATGGACTACTCTGTCAAACTTCTTGTAAAAGCATCTTTGCAAGACTGAGCCAGCTGATTGCATCGAAACGGAGGAGTTGACAGCATTGTAACATTTCCTACAACTTCTCTCTGCTGTTTCTAAAGGTTTTGCTAATTCATCTCAATTAACATCTTTAAGGCATTTATGAATAAGAGGAAATGTGAATATAGGATGGATGGATTGATGGAAGGACAAACAGCTGGACAGACGGATGGTAGTGATGTTCGACACCATTGATTTCCTTTCCAATCCGATACTTAGTCAAATTTAGGCTGGTATTGGCGATACTGATCTGATACCAATACTTTGTACAAATACACTTCATGTCTGAAAAAAAAAAAAAAAAAGTGCACTTCAAATCACAACTTCATTAAGAATTCAAGACATGAGAATAGTTATTGTTTAATTATTAAGAACTGTTATAAAAACTAAAACTTGTACATTAATTCACATTACATGAACATGTTAATATGAAATATGAAAATATTGAACATGTAATACTTCAACAAAAGGATCCAACATTGACACTTTCCCTTATTCACAAGTTTAGGAACAATAACAATAACAATAGTTTGTTCTGTTTTTACTCAATACAGACTGAGTGAGTCAGAGTTGACTGACTGAGAAACGTGATGTGGTACACACTTATAAAGACCAAAGATGAAGTAGGTCCCACCAATTGCGTATTATTTGGTCAAGATCCTAATAGTTTAGTAACTTTCCACTTTGTTCCTGATTTAAGTAACCTCGAATGACCAAAGTATCAAAAGTATTGTCATTTTGATTTGTAAATCGATTCTAGAATGTAAAGTATATTGATATCAGAGATATCAATATTTCAGTATCGATCTGCACATCACTAATGGATGGATGGATGGATGGAGAGATGGACGGACAGATGGGTGGACGGATGCCCAGCTTACTCTGTGTGTGTCTAGAAGGGACAGCATGTGGGTCACATATGTTGCATTTTTTCTGGATGAAAGCATGGCTACATGTTGTTAGTTCTTGTTGTTTTTTCCAACGACATCAGCCAGGTCTGCCACATGCAGTGTAAGTAAATGTAAGTAAGTCACTTGGACTCCATGGCCTCAGTTTATTATGGAGGCGTGGGGCAGTAGTGGCAATCCCCACTAAGGCAAAAGTTGCTTCATTTAAGTGTTGTGTATTTTAAGCTAGTCTGTCGGTCAGCCACTTGTAAACAGCAGAAAAGGGTTTGGTCAGAGTTCTGTTGAAATTGGTAAATGGTTGGTACTTATATAGCTCTTTTCTGCACATTAATGGCACCCAAAGCACTTTACAATACAAGCCTCACATTCACCCATTCACGCACATACTCATACACGCATACACCAGTGGGCAGCTGCTGCCATGCAAGGCACTACCAGGCCTCACTGGGAGCAAGTTAGGGTTCAGTGTCTTGCCCAAGGACACTTAGACATATGGACAGTTGGAGGCGGGATTCGAACCGCCGACCCTTCGATCACTGGACGACCCGCTCTACCACCTGCGCCACAGCCGCCCTGAAATCTGCTTCTTCACAAAACTTTGAAAGTGCCAGTCTGTGCATTAGTTTTTCTCTTGCTGGTCGCTCCTAAACATCTTTTTATGATTATTATTTATACATGTTACAGAGAATTAAAATGATAAATAAATCGGTTATTGTAGTCCATCTGAATAATCCTATGGTGCTGAACTCCCATGGGGCAGTTTTGAGCAGGTAACAGGAAAATCTTGATCTTTGAAAAATGTAATAAATAAATAATAAATCAAGATCTAAAGCCTGATCCAGATCAGATTCAAGGAAGGCAGTGATATAGTAGAAACCTTACACTGTGTAAAAAATTCATGTCTGGATGTGCTTTAAAATTTCAGTGACAAATGAGGACAGACAGACAGATGGCCAGTACCTACTTCAAGTAACAACACTTACCTGTCTTCACAAATAAATACTAAGTAATTAAGCCATTAAGTTTCTCAGTGAGTATGTGTCAGTATCTAGGCCAAAATGAACAAAACAAACAGTAACTTTTATGAGGGTTTTGTTGTTGTTTTTGTTTGTTTTTTGTGGTCAGTGTAAGGAAGGGTAGAGAAATACTCAAGTGGCTGCGGTAGTGTAAATTTGGTTCCCAGTTCCTAGTTCTATTTAAATGAAACAAAACTAGGCACTGGCTCCCAGTTCCATTCAAGTAAAATGAAACTAGGAACTGGTTGCCAGTTCTGTTTACTCCTTTATCAGGCAAGTGATTATTTTTGGTAATTTTTGCATACATTGTAAGACAATGGTAGCAACAGCTCCAGTTAAAGTTAGGAGAGTGAGTCAACAATCTCAGGTCCAATGTGGTCTACAGGGTCTGTAAGGTCCACCTCCGCATGAGCAGTGAGTGTACCTGCTTTGTTAGATACCATGAAGTAATGGTACTAATATAAGGATGATTTTCAAAGGGATGATGAGGATGTTGACAGGTGTCTGGATCAGCACTTGTGTTGGTGCAATGTTCTAAAAGTGATGTTCTAAAATTCATGTTCTTTTCACCTTACACATGTTTTTCTAGCATTTTTTTTATATATACTTTTGGATTTTTTTTTTGTCCCACTTATGGGCAAAAAACCAAATATGGTAACTTCATTGATTTTCTACATAACAATTAAAAAATTAGAAAAATTTTACAAATGTAGTAAAGAATTTTTCTATGAGTGAACTACAAAGGGTTAAATAAAACAAGACTTGACACTGGTTCCCAGTTCCATTTAAGTAAAATGGAACTAGGAACTAGTAGCCAACTTCACACCGCCATTGGTTGCAGTCTGCAGTTTTATCATTAAATGTCACCAGAATAATGCTGTGTTGAACCTTTAACATATTGTACACTGCATAAGGGTGGTATCACCAGAATCCAGTTTTTAAGGGTTAAAAAAGGGAGTTGATATTTAGGGTTAGAAATAGTTTTAGGATAGTGTTGGGTATTCATTTATTATTGTTGGAGTTATGCCCAGAGAATGCATTATGTCCTCGGAAGCAGGATAAACATATCACACATATTTAACTCCCAGGTCAGGATAAGTCCTTTAAATAACCGAGGAGAAAAACTACTTTTTGGTTGAACTGCATCTAGTATGTTTAGAGGATAAATGGTAATGAAGGTCAGCAGGTACAGGTAATACCTGGCAGAAGTAGAGATACCAGGGAAGATAAAATCAAACCTAGCTGCTACTATTATCTGGCTGTTTTATTATTAAGTACTAGAGTAATATTGGTGGTAATACTAGCAGCAGTAATTATTTTCCTCACATTTTTTCTTCTTTTAATATGTGTGGGAATTCCTCACAGTAATGCTTTTACCATAGAAAACACTTATACAACACAAACAGCACCTTAAAAACAGAGCTCCACTGGAGACATTGCACTGCAAGGCTGTCAAATTTATATTAATAAGGTGAGTTGGGTTATAACTCTCTCACTCTGAACATGATCTGCAGTTCAAACCATGAAACAGCCTCTCATTTGGCCCTCTCTACTGTAACAGTGTGTACCTACAGTATCTCATTTCCCTGTACACCAGTATCCTCCACACTCTCATTAAGGGGCCTGACTATCCTCTAAATCCACCAGGGTTTGATCATTAGGACGTACGGGAGGAATCAATCCGGTGAGTGAATTCACATCACATACACCTCTAGCTCTCATCAAATGACCTTGACTGCTGCCGCTGCTGGCATCACTTGGTTTTAGATGAGAGGCTAAGTATGATAGTAAGATGTGTGATGTGCAGATGAAGTATAGTATTGCACTTTAGCAGGTTGGAGGAGGTAAATTCAAGCAGGCTAATGAATGTGCCATGCTGACTAATTTAAAGTTCAGCTCCTGCGTAAAGTTAATGAGAGCTGCTGCACACCAAGGGCCGTGCTTCTCTACAGGCCAGGGTCACTGATTTGAGGTTTCACATCTGCATTGTGCATGTGAGGAGACGTGAGCAGAGTGTGTCTAAACTGTTAGTTAACCTGGATATTTCACCACATTCAGGGCCCAGTGGCGATTACCTCAGGAGGGTGACTCTGCTTAGTCTCCAGTGTCAGCTCTCACAATGCTAGGCCTCAGCCCTAGACATATGGAATTACAGAACCATGCAACATTTGCACATGTGCTGTCACCTCACTGAATACATACATAGACACTCTGTCACAGTGCAACACTGCATGTGTCTGCTCCTGCCAGCTCGGCAGCTTTGTTAACATCTTTGCCTACTGTACTACAATAGCTTGCCGATCCATATGCAGCACATCCCAGTAATAAAGCGAGTGTCACCTGCGTGTGACTGAGATATTTTTGTAGGTGAAGATACGATATCTGTAGCCAGCAGTTTTGAGAATGCAGGTGGTTCGGAGGTAGAGATGAATGTGCTTCAGAATGGGGCAAATGTCACTGTTACACAACTGAAGAGTAATAACCGTGACGAGGGCCAACTCTCTCTTTCTCTCTATCTCTCTCTCTTTCTCTCTCTCTCTTTTTTTTTCTTTTTTCTTTCCTCCTCTGCTGCTCAGTGCAGGAGACTGGGCACAGTTTCAAAGCCTCCTCTTTTCTCACTCTGACTCAGTCAGAAGGAGAGAGAAAGAAAAAAGTGTCCTTCTCCCACATTCACACGGGAAATTCATCATTCTGTTTTCTGTGTCTGGACTATAAGATTCCAGGAGCCCAGGGCTATTGTCTTGTGTGTACCGTCCACTGTCATTGGCTGCGTATCATAGTCATCATCAGCCCTAAAGCTTCCACACTATCGCTTGCTCACATACAAAAAGTGCACACATGCATTTGCACTGTTTAACATTCTCGGGACACTCTGATGCCTTATGTGCATAAGTGGCGGTGTGACTGCTCTGAACTCCTTCTTTAAATCACTTGTTTATCTGTACCTTTAATATATATTTGCCTTTATTATTTATTCAATTTAATTATTGAGTATATTATTCTAGATTCTGGATCTGGGAACATGCATGCTGCAGCAAATTTCAGGTTCGTTTTTACCAAGCTCATTAGCTGCAGAAGGCGGCACCGGTTAATTAAAATAATTCCCTGTTATCGTGGCTGCTTTGGTCAGCCAAACGATACCGGGGGACAGCTATGCAGCTCAGACTGCACTCGCTCGGTGAACGGCGCTCCTCGTCCACAGCTAGCACCTAATTAGTGCTGGAGGAGGAATATTTTACCGCGAATTAACATGCCGCGCTTCGGCCTGTGCTCTAATTGACGAGCCTCATCTAAGGGCCAGTGGAAGACTGCGGCTGTGCAGGGGCTCGGCTCGAGTGCAGGAGAGAAACATGCACAGAATGTTTAACCATTTCATAATTAGTGTGAATCAAAAAGATGCTTGTTTAGATGTGGACTTAAGTTGATTTTTATGGGCTTAGCATACTCACTCAAAAGAGGGCCTCCTTGTCTTCTCCCATGACCCCCATTGCACTGATTTTAACATGAAAGCAGGTGTTGCGCAGGTTAAAGGGCAACAGTGGTAAATATCCCATAATCCATGTTCAGATCAAAACTCAAAGGTCCCATCTAATGAAAGCATTTGGACAAGCCATAATCCAGAGTAACAGGAAGGAATCCTACAAACACTCATCTCATTAAGTTACTCAGCTGAATAACAATAAACCCAAGCCTTCAAAATACATATTTAAAACCCCGGGGTGAGCTTTAGTGCACGGCTTTGCCAACAGGCAACATTTTGAAAGAAAATGTAACTGAAGCGGTTTGATTAGAGTTTCCTGCAGGGCAGTGAGACATTTGTAGGATGTAGTTTACAGATGTTTAAACCACAATGGGTTTCAGGTTTCAGAACTTATTATGTTTTTGCTGAATGCTTGAAAACTGGGATGTCATATGAAAGGCTTTAATATGAACAATTTATCACAAAATGCATACATCAAGAATAAGACCTTTGTTTTTTTAGGATCAAAAAGACAAAACATGTAGATGAAAAAACTTTACTTTGGTCGGTATACTGTTGTTTTAGTGTTATGTTCAAAGTGTACTATATCAATTATGCTCTCCCTTTTCACTAAGCTGCTGAACTAACATGTCTTGACTTTTTGTTAAGACCCAAAATGAATACTCTTCTACCTACACTTCCCACATCTTTCAAATGAACTTCTTCAACATGTGTGACAGTGATGGTCCTGTCGCTATACCTCTAATTGATCATGCGCCCTGGCTACTTGGCCAAGGGGATATCCCTTTGGCCGATTGATTGACATGACTCTCACCCAGGAGTCTGGGGTTCAAAGCACGCCTGGGTCTTCTTTGTCCTTGCTATATTCTGGCGTTGTGAGCAGGATCCATGTAGCACTAAGGGTGGGTCCATGGATACCTAATTGTGTGGCAGCCTGCTTGAAGCACGGGGATGTGCTTGTGAAAAGAAGGGGAGAGATGTGACAATAACGGTCCTGTCGCTATGCCTCCGATTGATCATGCGCCCTGGCAACTTAGCCAAGGGGATATTGCCTTTGGCTGACTGGTTAGCTTAGTATGTGACTCTCACCTGGGAGTCTGGGGTTCGAAGCCCGCCTGGGCCTTCTTTGTCCTTGCCACATACGCTTTGTTATGAATTTGCAATTTAATTATTTGTCTTAAATTGGCAAACCTACATTTCTATGACAATCTTTTGTGTTATTACTTTTTGTTACTGCCAAAGAAAAATACAAAAAATGGCACTGATATTTTTAACAAATGTAACCTTCCTCAGAAACCAGTCCCATTAGATGTCTCATTCTTGGTGTAAGTGTGCTGTGACAACCTCAAATGTATGTGTTAATGATTGTAGATTTTATGTATGTATATATTTATTTATTTTATTTTTATTGTCTTATCCAGCATCCTAACAGCAGAATGGTAGTCTGGCTGCCTTATTGTGCTGAACAAATTTGCTTTGCCAAGAAAAACCTTATAAAGTGTATAAGGCTTGGGGTTTTTAGAAGCCCTCACGTCAGCCCAAACAGTCCCAAAGCCCATCTTTTTAGTTACATTGTTGATATAACGTCTTCAGGCCCAAAGAAAACAGTTACATGTATTTTCACACTGAGTAACATGAGTGGTTTTGAAGTGGTATCTCCCTTAAAAATCCATACAGGTGATTTAAACTCAAAGGTTATTTCAGAAATGACCACCCAAACACAGTCAAAGTAGAATAATCAGAGCTGATAAAATGGTATCTGTAGAAGTTTGTGGTAATAATATTTGGTAGCTGATAATGTGCTTCTAAATTGGAAACACTGACTATTTATAGTTAGTGCTTGATTACTTTCTGTTGAGTATTTGTTGTAGTTTTACTTGAGCAGTCTGCACCTTGTAAAAACCCATTTGGATTAATTGACACACTACTGAAAAAAGTTTTTGTACAAGAATGCACTTCATCATTTCTAATTTAATCATTTTACCTTTTGTATTTACAGTTATTTGATCTCCACTCTGTTGTTCTTGCACCTTCAAACTTGTGTTACAGCAGGGGTGTCAAACTTATGTTACTTCAGGAGCCACATTCAGCCCAGTATGATCTGAAGTGGGAAAGACAATTTTGGGTATTAAATTAAACAATTAAATTAAGTTAGATTAAGTAAGTTATTATGATAGTACCAGAGCATCGACCCACAGTTCCCCACAAGTCATATTAATACAGATGGCTGAAGTTAGTAAATGCATCATTCCTGTTTGTTAGTGTGGTACTGCGTTTCCCATTAACCATCATGGCCATAGCAACATAATTGTAAATGGTTAAATGGTAAATCAGTACTTATATAGCGCTCTTTCGCACATTAATGGCACCCAAAGCACTTGACAATTCAAGCCTCACATTCACCCATTCACACACACACATTCATACACCAGCGGGCAGCTGCTGCCATGCAAGGCGCTACCAGGCCTCACTGGGAGCAATTTAGGGTTTAGTGTCTTGCCCAAGGACATTTTGACATATGGACAGTTGGAGGCAGGATTCGAACCACTGACCCTTTGATCACTGGACGACCCACTCTATCAACTGCGCCACAGCTACCCCAATTGTAAGGCTGCTGTATTCTAAAATTAGTAATATTTCCCAAAATATTGGTCCTATCAACTTGCAGAGATATTTAATGTAGAGATGGGACAATTCCTCAACTGTCGGTACCAAATTGGCCTGTTAAAAACACGTCAATTTCTCAGAAACACACACACACTCTCTGAGACCTTCCAGTATTATGTTATAGATTTTACTGGTAGCACCCATTTGAGATTGAAGTGGGCTGAATATGAAAAGTGAACTAATATATTGTTGGTACCTTCAGTGTAATTGTCGCATTTCTCAAAGTCACCCCACTGCCCGGATTGGACCCTTTGGTTTTGTCTGGAGGCCTTATGTTTGACACTCCTGTGTTACAGTGTATGAAGTAGTAAAGTAGGTAAAAAAAAAAAAAAAATGTTATGAGAGTAAATGCTCAAGTATAGCTCAGATATTTGAAAACTATTTAAGTACAGTAACTCTGTCCTCATACTTAGTCACTTTCCACCTCTGTTTCTTGGCATAAACTGACACAGACAATGCCACATATAATAATGAACTGTGTATTTTGGGGATACAGTTTTTGTTGGAAATGTACCAGAAACACAAGAGACATGACTGTACCTTCAAAGTCTTCTGTGTTAAACTCTGCCAGAACATTGACTGTGGCAGACAGAGAATGTTGCAGCCTCACAGCCACGTTGCTAGACTTCTCATCTCCACTGTGCAGTGAATAAATCTCTCTTCAACCAGATGCAACTTTGGACCTCAAAAATTGCTTTTTCTCCCACACCAAAAAAGAAGATAATAGATCAAAATTGATATAAATTGCTCCCATCTTGATTCTTTACAATATTTTTTTCACTTGTCTAGTCCCACATTTATTAATTAATTACTATGACTCAGATGTTCAGTTCAACAATGACCCACTATCAGACAACCTCTACTGACACATTTCCACTGTTGCTATCACCTCGACTCAGCTTGATTCATCTTAGGTTGACCATTAGCATGCAACATTTCCAATGCAGGGATAGTTCTCGCTTCTAAAAAGCAAATCTATTGCGATGTTTTCGTAAAGGGTACCTGTAGTTAATTTTCATTGCTAGCTACTTCAGAAGATCACATATAATACCAGCGGTTCCATCAGGTAACTTAAATCATAGTCCGTTGTCAAGTACACACAAGTACTAAGTCGCTGCTGTATCAGTCAGGCATGGTTAATGACATGTTACGGGCTGTAGTGATGCAAACTTGTTGTATTGTCTGATTACCTTGGATGTGATGGACTAGTCACTGATCCTGTGCAGCAGACACCAGTCTAAGATGACACATTATCGGCTGGTGCTGGGTCTCGAGGACAATGGCAGCGTGCACAGCTTATGGCTGCAAACAATAAGGTAAACACATGCTTTCCACTCAGTCTCGCTCACTGACTGCTGCATGTTTACTCACACTTGATCACCTGGAATCAATGATGGTGCGTCACTTACATCTGGAATGGCTGCTCCCCATAGGTTCTGCCCCGCCTATAATTCATGTAAATAAAAGGTCCAGTGTAGTGTATTTATGGCAATTTTTAAACCAAATTTGCTTCTCTCTTCCTTAAAAGTAATAAACCAAGCACAATTAATGTCGTAAGCATGACCAGTACAGGTAAATTTTAAGTGTGCATGTGGCTACAACAATGCAACAGAGGAAGGAGTTATAATTTTAAGAAATAAAGTAACATATTAGGTTTTTGTCAGGTGAGAATATAGTTGTTTAGACTCCATTTATCCAGGTCAAGCCAGCATGAAATTTAGCTCCAATGTTTTCAGTGGTTTTGTATCGGCTCAGCTTGGTGTCCCACATCGCAACATGATGACACACATATGTCTCGATGCAGTGATGATTCTGGATTTACCAGTCCACATTTAGTATCACTTTGGCTTACTTAAGACCTCAGCGAAGGTGTTACTAGGAATAGCATCTGATTGTCCCTGGTGGTCACTGCTCTCACACAGTGGAAGTGCCTAAAAGCCGTAGCGCGTCAAGGCCAGTCAGGCTGACAGCAGCGGTGGAAAAGTGGCTTAAGTCAAACCACTTTGGGGTAGATGTGCCCTAGAAAGCTGGAGAGTCAACTTGTGACAAAGGGTTACCGGATCGATTCCCCCAATGGGCAGAAAGTTGTTAGTTGATTTGCCCTTGAGGAAGACACTTAACCCCTGATTTGCTCCTTGGGGTTTGATATGGCAGTGACAGCCTACAGCGTGTGTGGTGTGTTCCTACTTGTTCTAGTCATGGACATCTTTCTAGTGATGGGTTTAACTCTTTTCCCTTGGAAGCCTACCAGGAACAACCCATACATATATTACTAGTTCTGTCCATTGAACATTTTGTTTTTCTGGTGTGTTGTTTCTTTTACCAGTGGCTACAATTGTCACTACTTTGCAAACTTTGGGAAAAACCTGTGAAAATGTATTATCATTATAATTTTTTTAAATTATTTTTTATGTTTTAAAAAAAAAAAAAAACAACTAAATTTCAAACAAAACATTTAAAAAATTAAATAAATAAAAATAATTTTAAAAATAAAAAAATAATTTAAAAAATAATATTAAAAATACATTAAAAATAAAGACAAAAAGATTTTTTATTTAATCCTATTGGTTGGCCTTGTATGGGTTGTGGTCACCTCCATCTCTCACAGCATGTTTTAAAAAATGGAACCTGTTCTAATGGTCATCAAATCACGCCTTTGGTGATATAACAGAGGTGTCAAAACTTGTCATTAAGGGTACAGAGGGGGTGGGGGAGGTTCATCAAATGTCGTTTTTATGGGGAAACGAGTTAAAGCAGTATGTGGTGCATGTCTGTGCATGTCTATTAACTGGCACATAAAAAATCTTAATCTAACCTTAGTAAATACAAACTAGGCAGCGGACCTATAATAACCAACCTAAAGGCTTATTAGAAAGTTCCCGAGATATTGCACTTGGGGCATTATTTCCATACTTGCTTCCTTTAAGACTAAAATATTAAAGAACAGTGCAGTATATTTATAGTATGTAATCTTTTGCATTTAAGTTGTGTTTATGCTACTGTAATCAGTTTACAGCGCTGGAAACATTTGCCCAATATTCTCTCTGATGATATTTGTTGTGTGTCTGAGATGAGATAACCACTGACTAATACTTTGCTCTTTCCAGCAAAAAAGATGTCTCTCTTTTTTCTCTCCCTCTGTTTCTCTCCTTTGCTTTTTTCTCCCTTTTGTTTCTCTTTGCAGAACTGTAGCAACATTCTCACATTTTAACATATTGGTTGTGAGAAGAGTGGGTGGGAGCGCCAGCTCTTCTTAAGAATGTTTTTTCATCGGTCTATTTGTATGCCGATGTTTGTTCTCGGCATGCTAATCTAGCAGTCAACAGTGGTAAAGCCTGAGTTGTGTGTTTCAGAGACCCGGGGATCTTTTGATCAGACCAGCGCTGCCTGCTGAGCCCCTTCGCAACCCTACTGTGGCTTGTTTGCAGCTGTACACACTGTATGCACAGGCTGCTCCCGCTGCTGCTTGAGTACTCGCTCACACATCTGTACGTTTCTCAGACATGAACAGCAGAAAAATAATGTTTTTTCCACATTCTGATAATGAAAGTGGTAGCATGAAGGTACACATGGTCTGTTACCACCTACATCCATTCACAGCAGCTTGAAAAACACACTACAATTCAACTTTAGCATGTACAAACCCACTCATTGTGGGGTTTACACACACACGCACACACACACACACACACACACACACACACACACACACACACACACACACACACACACACACAC
>JAPTGZ010000005.1:33690827-33703115 GCA_029814645.1 Fowleria isostigma | reverse complement strand
GGTTGTAATGTGGATTTTATTTTTATTTTGCAAAAATAAATATAAGGTCGATTGATTGATTGATTGATTGATTGATTGATTGATTGATTGATTGATTGATGACTCATTGCTGAGTGGATGACATCACTGCCCATCTCTTTACCCAGAAGTAATTTTTTTTTTCCCTAATTTGCTGGAAAACAGACAGAAAGAGACTCTTTCGGATTCTTTCTCTTTTCAATTTGCATTTTCTCTCTCGTATTTGCATTTTCTCTTTTGTATTTGCATTTTCTTTTTTGAATTTGTGTTTTCTCTTTTGTAGTTGCGTTTTCTCTTTTACCTTTATGTTTTGCACTTCAGAGCCACCATACATATCACAGCAAAACCCAGTTATTTAGCCACTTCCTCAGATTACATCCCAGTAAAATATGATTACAGACTACTGATGAGCACTGTAATTACATAAACGAGCATGTTTTCCAAGAATCAGACAAATTATAACGTTGGTTTGACTCTTTTTATTTAGCATGAGTAGGCTTCATGCACATTGATTTCATGCAGCGTGTCTGGAGGAGTGAAATGAAATGAAGACAGAGTGACGGAGGACATGAGTGCTAGGCATGCTGTCAACATTTAAATATCATCAGGCCTGAGCGTGCGCACCCACCCGTCTACCCACACACAGATACACAGGGTATAGGATAGCTGTAAAAAATTACTGATTAGTCTTTGGCAGAACTTTTCAGCTCTCCGCTGACTATCTTGACAGTTGATCTGGATGTAATTGTGGCTACTTAAAAATGTGCTCCTCGCCACATTAATCTGTCAATGTCATCCTCCTGATGTTCCAGCTGTTCTTTGGTTGTAATGGTGCTGCATTGTTGATGAGCTTTACACTGACAGCCAACTGTCCAACCAGCCTGGGACGCCCATTGTAGCCCAGCCTCAAGAGAGCCCTCATCAGCCAACCAGGGTCAAGGACCACCACTGATTGACAGTTTTGTTTAAGTTAGATCTACATTAAGTCTTTGTGTTTTCACGACAGGCATCCCAACTTTCTGGGACTAACGAGTGGCTCAACTGTGAGGGTGTCTGGTTTCCCAAGCCAAAAGACTGCTCTGATATCCTGCCGTTGTAAGTAATGGATGGAGGGGGTGGTACTGTCGGTATCAGGTTTGTTTTATTCATGTTCTCTGTTGCAATATTAAGCCTGGTATCGAGCCATCCTTGACTGACCTGTACTGACGGGAGCCTCTGCAGTATGAACGCACACCAGTTCCTGGCTTCATTCTTAGATAACCCAGATTCAAGTTGATCAACATGAGCTGTAGTCTAATTTATGCATCAGCATGCAATTCACAGGACAACCATTAGCATCGCATCTGTCAACACGATCCTTTAGACATCATCAGGAAAGGCATGGTTTATATATGGTGACACGTTACTCTGTCATAGATGTTTTGTAACTGTCATTATAGTGTGATATTTATGCATTTAAAAATAATTGCATGGCTTTAGAAGGCAAAAAGGTCAGCTACTCCTGCCCCCCACTGCCTCTTCAATCCCCTCATTCACCCTCCAATAGACAAACAACTCTGAGTTTGTTCTGTCCTCTACTAAAAGTCATCTGTCATTGAAAGTTTGGTGTCATCCCAGAGAATCAATAAACTAGATATCTTACCAGTGGCAAAAGTAGTCAGACTTTACCATGTGGCGCAGTATACTGTATGCACATCCTGTATTTAGGGGATTATTTGTGTTTTTGTGATGTAAAGGCTCTTCATATGTCCAACAGATTCTGTATCGAGGGATTATGTCAAGTTAAAAGCTGTGGTACATTTTGAGCAGAAGCCACAGCTGTCATCCAAACAGCAGTCATTTCTATTTCTGTTCTTTTTTGTTTTGTTTTTCAGTTTTATGTCATTCTCTCCTCCATGTGGCAAATAGATGCCACAGTTCCATGAGTAAATTTTCACTGGTTAATTTATGTTGTAAGTTGTTTTGTTTTTTTTCTCAGTATTTTTTCCATGCAGAAATCATCAGTAAGTCTTTTTAGAATTTCACAGTGTTGACCAGCGTGTTCATCTTATTTTTTGGCAACTCTAACACTGGTACTCACACGCATACACACTCGAAATCTCCAAATCTGCTGTAATGTCTCTCGCTTTCTGGGAAGCTTCTCAATTCTCACATTTATTTAAATATTTAGCGTTTATACAGAGAGAAAAACCCAAAAAGATTAATCCGAATGTGGTTAAAATAAAAACTGTCAAATCTATCACAATCAAGCAGTAATGTTTGCCAGTTTAATTAAAGTTTGGCTGCCGGAAACTGTTTAGCTAATTTAACAGCCTATCTACAATAGCCCAAAGATGTGTTTCTAGGCTTGACGTTCTTGGTTGTTTTATCAGTTCAGGTCTACATTAATATTATGCAGTGCACTGCAATGTTAACATGACCTTCATCCACCTGGATGGATCTGACAGTAACTTCTTTTTCAAAGCAAAAATGGGATAAGAAACCTTCCAACTATGAATACTCTCTGTAGCTGTGGATTCACATAAATAGTATGAACTGGTCTTGTACAACGCTGTACTGCTAAAGTAAAAAACTGATGTGTATTTGATGAGAATCTGTTCTCCAAATCACTTTGCAGTGAATACCAAAAGTACATATTTAAACATAAAATGACTAGCAAGTGATGTGTAAACAGGGATCATCACCAGTCTTTGCAGCTGTTTTCATTACATCATATTGTCCACTCAAAAGTTGTAACTATGGGAATCTTTCTGATCCTTCAGCAGAGATGACAAGTATCAAAGTACAAATACTTTGTTACCTTACTTAAGTAGAATTTTTGGTTATCTATGCTGTACTTATGTGATTACTTTATAAGCCGACTTTTTACTTCTACTTCTTACCTTTTATAAATAGCCTCGTTATTCCTATTTAATTTCTGCTTGTTTTCATTCCAGCTTGTTATCATTCAAATTAAAAAAAAAAAAAAATATCCAGGTAAATGGCACCATCTGGATAGAGTGAATTTGATTGTGGTCAGATGAGAAGTATAAACATATACCATTCCGACCCCCATGATCCATCACACCAGACTTTATGCATCATTCCAATACTTATATTCTTATATTATAACTAGTCATCATATCTTCAGCTCCATGAAACAAATGTTAATGCTCAGTAGTACACATATATGGTTCTGCAATTTACATCAGACTAAAATGCCTTCATTTTCAGGTAGCCTAGTGCATCCCACCTTTTTCAACATTGACATTTTAGTATAACATTATAGTCATTATGGCCTTTAAAAAAATGTTTTTTGGGGCACTGCCTAAGCTTTTGTCCCAATGGCATTTTTTTCCCCCTTACACTTACTTTTATGCTTTAAGTAGTTTTAAAACCAGTACTTTTGAACTTTTACTTGAGTAATAAGCTTGAGTTGATACTTAAACTTCTACAGAGGTCATTTAAACCCTAGTATCTATACTTCTACCTGAGGAATGAATGGGAATACTTTTAACAAATCTGTCTTTAAGTAGCATAAAAGTGGCATAAACCAGCTGAGGCTACCTGCGCTTCACAAAGTGCATAATGGAGACTTTAGCAGCTAGATTTGAGAAGAGCTACATATTGGTCTTAGAAATCAGAGGTGAAAAAAAAAACAAGGCAAACTGTTGTAGAGAGTAAAATAGTATATAATTTTAACACTAATCTACTCATATTGGATGTAACACCTTTATCATTATAACTATCCAATGTCGTAATATATATTAGCATTGCATTTATATATGCTACAGAATTTTGGTTTAACTCATAAAGACCAAGTGCTAGTTTTGTGGCAGTTACCCAATGATTTTTTCTATGTATTTTTAACCTTTCTTAAGTGATTTTACCACCATTTACTCTAATATTTTGCTCTGTATTTTGCATTGTTGAGTGAACATCAGGTATTTTTTTTAAATTCAATTCACTGATCATGATAATGTTCATTAAAGATTAGAGTAAATTCAAAAACTTATTTCAAAACAGAGTAAACTGAAGAAAAGTATATTTTTTTCTGTGAAATCTATCACTAATTGGAGATAAAGAAGTGTTTTCATTCTTTGTCATTGATTCAACTCCATGGGTTCTACTGGTGAATCAATGTTGGAGAAGATGACAGTGTTTCCACGTTCACTGCAGAGCCTCTGAACATCCAAATGGGTCATATCTGATGACCATGAAAAGATGACTAACTGTATTTTATACCAATTATTTACATGTATTTATAGGATTAGTGGATCAACAGCTATTTAACATTTTATATCAGTGAATCATTTTGGTCACCAGTGGATGTATGGGTCTTTATGGGTTAAAAAAAATAAATAAAAATAGCACAGCAAAACAGCTTCATCACCTAGCTTAATACTGAAGGTCCAAAGTGTAAAATTTAGTGGAATTAAGTGGTGAAGTTGCAGATTGAAAATGACTAAACACTCATCTGAGCTTCACTTACAGTGGCTGCAATAAAATGTGTAAATCCCTTGTTAGAGTCAGACTGATATGTGTTCCTTGTGCCCGAAACAGGTCTTTCCACCACTATTTAAAAAAAACAAAAAACAAAACATGCTTTCTTTCCACACAAACACAAACACAACTACAACCCAGTACAACCACTCCAACACACTATTGTTTCTGATGGACTTTAGTCTGTGGATATTAGACACAACCAGTGATGGGAGTAAGGCATTACAAAAGTAATGCATTACAGTAGCAGATGACTTTTTGTTGTAACGCAGTAGTGTAAGACATTACTAATCAATTTTCAATAATATTTTACTCAGAACATGCTCAACATTACATCATACTTTTCGCCCATAATTTAAATGCTCAGATGAAATTAAAAAAAACAAAAAACAAAATGGCAAGACAGTGAGACATTAAAGAATTAAAAATATGTAAAGTTCTATTTCCTGTTGGTGTTCAGCCAATGGATGAAAATGGTAGAAGACAGTACATTGTCCACACAGACGTATTACTCAACCCTAACCCTGCTTTGCAGAAGCTAGTTAGCATGATCCCTGTGATCAGCAATGACAAGGTAAGCTAACGTAAAATGTAAGCGTTTCTGATGGGATTCAGACATCGTAGACATTACTTGCTGAGCTATCCATCCACATGTACTTCAGTGTGCAAATTTCTGTGTCCCAAGGCTCTCCTATCTCTTATATTGGGGGGTTTAGGCTCTACTGCATACATGCTATTTATGATGACATTCTGTATGTAACTCAAAAGTAATACAGGAGTCATTTACTGCATTGCAATTCTGAGGCAGGAATATTGTAAGGTAAGGAACTACTTTTAAATAACAGTAATAAGTATTCTGCAATGTATTACAGTTTGGAAGAAACTTGCTTAACACTGGACACAGCAGACACTGAGTTGAGCAGTAAAAGCTACAGTAAAGTTGAGTCAAGTCAAGTAAAAATGCATTTTTGAGCTACAAATA
The DNA here is from genome assembly GCA_029814645.1 of Fowleria isostigma. NCBI lineage: Eukaryota > Metazoa > Chordata > Actinopteri > Kurtiformes > Apogonidae > Fowleria > Fowleria isostigma. The sequence continues at coordinate 33,697,633 of JAPTGZ010000005.1, read as the reverse complement.
GAATCATATGTGACAGCTGAAATGAAAACACAAAAATTGACAAACATGTAAAAATCACTTGCAAGGGAAAATGACTCTACTAACCATTTTTGTATGGGAGTCATTTTGAGATTTCACACCCATTTCATGACACACAGCAATACTTTTAGCATTGTTTTAGTATGACTACATCATGAAATTGGCACTGAAAAATATCGACATTGCCACATCTGATCTGATCAGAGTTGTCCATCTGTCCTTCAGTCAGTTGCTGCCAAACCTCATTCTTTTTCCAATGAGTCGAACTGAAGCCTTTTAATCACTTTTTTCATATCCACCAGACTCACACGAGGGCAGGGACTCTCTCTTGTAAAACCATTAATGTGACGGATTAATTTGTTTGTTTGAATCCAAAATAACATATTGAAATACCACAGTGACACAGCAACACAGGCTGCAGAATTGCTCTTTTTGGGGAGCTTTGCTAGGGTTTAAAGAGTACTTCAGGGTTTCATATCCCAGGAGGAAACAACTGGCAGCAACAAAAAGGAGAGACATATCTACACATATATATACACACATTAATGGATAGTTATTTTTAGGTGGAAAATTCTTAGATGTAAAACCAAAAGAAGAGGTCAAACTAACCCTTTTAGAGCCTCATATGGTTCTCCATAAGTGTCTTTGTCATACAATGTCCCTGAAATAGTCCTTTTTCACATCCACACCTGACTTTCAGACACTGTTCAACACCATGTCGGACAGCTTTGTAAGCACTTTCAGGATCATACTCATGTGGAGTTAAACTCAGAATGGGGTAAAGTTACACTCTAAGATACAGTTGTGCTCATATGTTTACATACCCCCAACAGAATTTGTGATTTTTGGCAAGTTTTCAGAGAATATGAATGATAATAAAAAAAAAAGTTGTCTTTCACTCCTGGTTAGTGGTTGGATGAAGACATTTATTATCATCGAACAAATGTGTTTGCTCTTTTCAAATCATACTGACGACAGAAACTATCCAAATGACCCTGATCCAAAGTTTACATACCTTAGTTTTTAATCCTCTGTATTGGCCCCGCCCCTTTAACATCAATAACAGCTTCAAATCTTTTGTGGTAGTTGTGGTTGAGTCACTTTATTTTCTCAGATGGTAAAGCTGCTCATGATTTTTAGCAAAACGCCTTCAGTTCCTTTAGGATTTGGGGGTTTTCTTGCATGAGCTGCATGTATGAGACCTCCCCAAAGTCTCTCAATGTTATATTGCCGTCAGGAGACTGACATGGACACTCCAGAACCTTCACTTTTTTCTGCTGTAGCCAATGACAGGTCACCTTGGCCTTGTATTTTGGGTCATTTTGGATCAAGTCTGTGTATCTTCTTTTTATACAGTGTTTCCACAACACTAGCACATCCCCATCCCCAAATGTATCTTCCGCTCCAGATCAAAGTCCATGCTCACTTCAGTCTAGATCTCCCGATCTACAGTAGTGTGAATAGCAGGAAAATACTTATAAGTTAAAGGAATAACAGTCCTGGTCCACACTCAGACACAGTAGGCTACTGTATTGCACCTTAATAGTCAATAAAATCTACAGTTATAAAATGGGAGTGAAGAAGAGAAAGTTTTTTATTACTGAGCTGGAAACATGGTGGACTGAATTTGAGCTGTTTCACTAATCAGTGAATGTATATTGAATATAAGTATTGATTTTGGTTTTAACCCATAAACACCCAAACATTGATAACTGATCAAAATCATCTGCTGATCTAAAATGTTTAATATCTTTTGAACCACTAATCCTATCAATGCATGTAAATAAGTGGTATAAAATCCAGTTTGTCATATTTCATGGTTGTCAGATATGACCCATTTGGACATTCAGAGGCTTCATAGTTACCATGGAAACACTGTCATCTTCTACGACATTGATTCACCAGTAAAACCAATAGAGTTGGATCAGTGACAGTGGATGGACATACTTGGTTTATGTTCAGTTAATGATATCTTTGCTTAAAAAGTCACTTTTATCTTCTGTTTTTTTGTTTTTTTCTGGTATAATAACCCTCAACTTTAATCTGAGCTTTTATGAACATCTACATGATCAGGTGAATTAAACATAGAAAAATACATGATTTACACTGAAAAAACACAACATATAGAAGATAATATGATAGTAATTGGTGATAAATCCCTTAAGAAAGGTTAAATGTAGGGGAAAAAATAATTTGGGAACTTCCACAAAAGTAGCACTGGGTCTTTATGGGTTAAGTGGAGTTACCAGTGTTGCCAACAGTTCATGTGAGACTTGAATTTCCTTGTGACCTCATTATGACCGAAAGTGTCATTCAACATTCAACATTAACTTAAACTGACAGAAACTAACAAAGCATTTAAAAATGACCTTGACACAACAAAATTGTTAAATTATCCAACAGACTCCTGTTTCTGTGTTAATACTGAATACTGAGGTTGTTGCTAAATGTTTCATATTCACACTCCAACGCCTTTCAGAATATATGGCTGGTCTTCTCAATAGTTGGACTTGTGAAGATTTGTTCTAAATTATGGAAACAGAAATGGAGAGCTACATAGAATTACACTTACATTCAGACTAAATAATTTGCAGTGAAGCCAGTCGTCAGTGCATAGTCAAAAACTATCTCCCCCGTGTCACAACATAGTCTTGTTACAGAAAGTCGTTCCTCCCTTATTTCCCTTCATCTCCATCATTTCTCATCTATTACCATCTTTCTCCCTCACTTTCCTCCCTGCCTCATCTTCATTATCCCCCTCCCTTTGCGCCGGTAGCCTCTCATCTGCATCCTCCACTCTCCATACCTCCGTTTCTCCCTCTGCCTTCCTGGTGGTGGAGCCACGGCCCAGACCTGGTGGTTGTGGGGTTCCAGATGGTCTGGCTGGCAGAAGGTTCACAACTGACCCCTCGGCAGCTGATCCTGTCCTACCTCAAACCCCAGGGGTCTAAAGAGGAACACGTATCTCAAGAAAGATTAGAGGCAAAGGACAGGAGAGGGACCGGAGGCTGGGGTGGGGGATTACGTAACAGCAGAACCTGTCATTTGCTGCAACTCATCCTCAAACAGTCTGAGGCTGTTTCTTTGAAAGTGCCTGCACTACGAAGTTGTTTGAAGCACAAGCACACACACTTTGCTATCACTCAAGTGCTGTGTAACAAAAAAGAAAAACAACTGAAATAGCAGAGGGAGGGAGTTGGGATAAGGAAAAACAGACAGATCATATTACAGATAGAAGTATGGGAGGGAATTGAAGACAATGAGGGAGGGAGAATGGAAAGAAAGACTCAGCGAGGCATGGATGACAGCTTGTGACGCCACATTAGTCATTGTGCGAGAAGACAGAGGTGTCTACACAGCCTCTTTAGTGCTGTCTCCTCTAATGGCTGTGTGTGTTTGAGGAGGTGCTGCACCCACAGCCTATGGCGCGTCCCACCAATGCTCCTTCTTCTGTTTAGACAGCGGCTGCAGCAGTGTTGATGGAAACACACAGGGGAGGGAGGAGGGATGATGATGCGGTGCTGGTGATGGTGTTGGTTGTGGTGGGCGGCGAGGGGAGGAGTGGACGAGGGGAGGGGGGCAGTGCTAATTGGGACAGAAGATCGGGGTCAGGAAAAAAGAAGGAGAAGGGAAGAGGAGTATAGGAGAGACAGGGAGTCCTCAAGCCCTCCGGTGGCTCACTCTGCTTAATGATGCGTCTCTCTCGTAATTAGCAGACGGTAATTAACGCTCGGATCACCTGGGTCTCTGTGGGTCACATTCTCTCTCTCTCTCTCTCTCTCTCTCTCCGTCTCCACCATTCTGTATCCACGCCTCGCTACAAACAAGCCCCAGTCACATCCCTACGGTCCAGACCTCCCAGCAGCCACTGTGGCTCAGACACACAGCTAATAAAAGCATTCCATCCATATGGGACGCGCATTTTATGGGTTTATCTATGGCTCTGTCTAAACCAGCTTGTGTTTATTTTCTTGTGAGTGTGTTTGTCTGTTTTGTGGCTGCTTGAGCACTCCTTCACTGCGAGCGTGTGCGTACGCTAAAGCGAGTTTATATGGGAGGCAGCCAGTGTTTTGTACACACGGTCTGTCAGGCTGTGTTATAGAGTGGGCCTCACCTCCAGGCTGGTTTAAATATTAAGACTGACTGGTGGCCCAACATGTATATTTTAATGCAAAGCTTGTAAGAATGCAAAAAAAATGTGGTCCCTTAACAGCTCTTTGGTGCGGCAAAACTTTATGCTACAAAATAATGGTCATGGGAAGTAGTCCGACACACACTTACCTTAATAAGAAGGATCAGAAATGGGAACAGAGACACATAAACACACATTTGGTTGCACACAAACACATGCAAAGAAAAATACACACAGATGGTGGCGCAAGACACAATATGCTTTTGCTGGCTTGCTCCAGGACCGTTAATAAAACATGGAGATGGTGAGACATTCATTTCAGGCAAACCCATCTCCAAACAAGGCTCTGTGGTTAATAATACAGATATGAATTTATCTCTATCTCTTCTCCTTTATTTCTTCACTTGTGTGCCCTGGGATTGGGTCATGTTGGGCTTTGCCCCCCAGGGGTGGCGACAGCCCAGGGGATGTTCGCTCTCTTTTTAATTGAATTTTAAAGTGACCTTGCAGTGATATTGATCTGCATTTGATGAAACACACACATAGGTAGGCACACACTCACACACATATAGTCAGACACACACAGAGATACACACGCATCCATCCTGCCTTATGCATCCTTCACAAGCTCAAGGTTAGCGTAGTAGCAAAGTAAGCAGCGAGTTAGAGTGCTTCGTCGTGTAGAATATTTGTCAGAGTTCTGTGATGGCTGAAGTTTGGGAGTTGTGCTGAGCCGAGCAATAAAGGCAGGAGGGGGGCAGCAGGAGAGACAAGAGGAGAAGAAGGTGGAGGAAGGGGGAAAGGAAGAAGAGAGGGAGAGAGGAAGCGAGCAGGAGGGCGGGATGAGGGGAGCACATCCAAAGTGCTGTGCAAAGTCATTGTGGTGGTGTGGTTGTGATGGTGGGGGGCAAAGAGGAGACAGAGGGAAAAGAGACAGCAAAGGGTGTTATTGTGCTACAGGATGTAAAGTAAGTAAAGAGAAAGTGAGTCAGGTGTGAGGGAGAGAAAGACTTCTCTGACCTATTTTACAGAGTTTGGATCCTGCTTGGCCGCAGCTTACCCCATAAGCAGCTCCCTCTTCTGGTACAAAACCGGTACTGCAGCTACAAACCAGCACTACTACTCTATGTACTGTTTTCATTCCTCATTAGTTGCAATGAAAGTCAGCTTTTTGCAAATTGCTTGCGTCTGAACACGCTCATCCATCACTTTGCCTGTTAACATCAGCTGTCAGAGTAAATTTTAGTATTTAACACCAACGCAGATGAAAGCCGTTGATGACTGTGATGTGGTTCACAGATGCCCAAATGTCCCCTACAGTATAGGTGGCAAAGAATTCATTTTTGATGTTCCATGAAGATATGGAAGGAAAAAAAATATTTTCTTTTTTCGATGCAAGGCTTTGATTCTTCGGGATTATAAGAAAAAACAGAAAACATATGGGGTTGTTGGATGTAGCTGTGTCACACCCACGGGTGTGAGAGTGGTCGATTGTCTTTGTGTGTCCATGTGTGGGTGTGTGCTTTCATGTCTGCATGGGAGTATGAGGGTGTGAGGGATGGAAACTACAGCTTTTTCTTTTCTTTTTTTTTCTTTCAAATTTGCTCCCTTCTTTTTATGTCAGGTTTGATTGCATTGATTCTGTCCAAACATCTCTCTTCTCTCTCCCTCATATCACGTTTTTAACGTTTCACTAAGAGAGACAGATTGGCTATATATGTCAGACTGCATGTGAAATAAATGCAAAAACATGCTCATTACTCAACAGCGAGAGGCTTTCTGAAGCTAAATGTGGTGTTTTGTTTTTTTTTCTACTTGAGAGAGTTTTACTCACTGCACTGAAGTTTTGTGTAGTGCCAAAATGTAATACCAGTCGTCATGTGCTATTAGTCAGGCCAGGCATGTGGGGAGGGTTAAACACAATGAATCACACATCCAAGCTTTCTTTGTGGTGACATTTACAGACACAGAAGGATGTCAGAAGTACCTCTTATCATTTCTGGCATTTATCATGCACATTGACGCTGATTGTCTGCTTAACTCGTACATGGAGGGGTTAATAGTAATTGATTGGTTGCTGTTAATCACCGCGGTTTGTGATTACCTAGCAGGGCTGTATTGATTGCTCATTGATCATTACATCCTCGCCACTTCCAGCACAGTGTCTCTGAACTCAGTGTCATTTAGAGCTTTACTGGTGCAATATTGTCATTATGACACCCCAGGCGTCTGTGTTGCTCAGCGACTCCCCTGTGGCTAAACGGCTGCAGCAGGTTTGGGGAAGAAGTTGAGATGATGAATACGGACATGGTCGCCACTTTGTCTGTGGGCCTCTGGGTTGGGCTCTGCTTGTCGTGGATAAACTGTTTGTTCCTTTAGTCCTCAGGTTTGTGGTCAAGTGGGGTGATGACGTGGTGTGAATTAGGAATAAAAGTTTGCGCTCACCTGTCTGCCTTTCTGTCTCTTCCCCTCAGTCTCATTCATTTCTGTAGCTTGGTGTGCCTGGCTTGAGCCTCCATTAAAAACCTTGTCTAAAGTAATGAGTTTAAAGTCAGGGTACCTGTCTCAGGGAGGGAATAGAAACACAGTGTGTGTGTGTGTGTGTGTGTGTGTGTGTGTGTGTGTGTGTGTGTGTGTGTGTGTGTGTGTGTGTGTG
>JAPTGZ010000005.1:33662488-33682835 GCA_029814645.1 Fowleria isostigma | reverse complement strand
AGAAAATTTAATTTGGGAACTGACACAAAAGTAGTGCTGGGTCTTTATGGGTTAAGAGCTGATATCTATCCATTTTCCATGGTTTTCTTGATAACCAAAATCACATCAGTTTTTACATTAATATACCGTATATTAAATTGTATTGACAAAAACAGTGCTTTTATTCATTCCATGTTTTCTTTCTATCTGTTTTAGTCACATGATACACACAGGAGTTAGTACTTGATCGCATAACCACAGGTTCTGATGACTTTTGATGCTCTAATAATTTTGACTGTATAAGTAGCATAAATTGATGCATAGCAGTGCAGTATTTGATGTTCAGATTGCAGCCATGCAGTGAGCGTTTGATCATAACTCTGGTAGAGACTCACATATTGTCAGTGACAGTAAAGTGCCCCCTCACTCCACACACACACACTGTAGAGCTCTGATCAGACAGTAGATGCTTTTGAAGACACTGAGGCAATAGGTTGCCCTGTTAAGATGAAAACTTAAATAAGAACCCCGCCCATGGTAAATATCCAGTCCCGTTAAACTCCCTCAGTCTACAGCGTGTATGTTGTTAATCTACATGCCCAAGAAAGTGTGAAATAATCAGCCCTGTTAATGCGATCAGGTCCCTTAATAACAGAGGAAGACATTATTCATTAGCTGTTTTCATAAGCTGAATGGTACTCTCTTGACTAATAAACCAATAATTATGCTGTTAAAATCAGTCAGGCACACCTTGAAGTACTTTACCTTATTGGATTGTGTTAATGTTTGATTTTATTAAAGACTAAAATGTTTGAGATTCCAAGACTCTGGTAATATTTAACAGCCTAAAAAAAAACAAAACGAAAAAAAAAAAAAAACTGCAGTAAATAGCATCTGTGCAATTGTGTACCAAAACTATTCAAGTTTGTGACTAAAAAGAAATTCATATTTAAATGAGTTTGTCCTGACTGTATTTCTGTGAAGCACCATATTTAATATGGATAAGGTTTCAGATTGCAACTCCACAAGATAATATCTCTTTTCTCCCTCTCCCTCTGATCCCCATCTCTGCTTTTTTCTACTTGTGCATGTTGTTGTTTTCTCTTAAAACATTCAGAAGTGCTTCATACTGTAAATTTTCCAGTCCTGCATAATGTCCTGCTAACAGCCTGATTTCATTTGGTCAAATCTTTTACTAGCTGAATATACACTGCTGGAGACTTTTTTTTTTTTTTTTTTTTTTTTGTCTATTCAGCGTTTTTAATGGTGTGTAAAATTGTGAAAAAAAAAAAAAAAAACGTAGTCAGAAAGACAAGAAAACATTTGTTGAAAATACTTTCAGATGTAGAAAATGTCTAGAGAATGTGCTGCAGTTCACACTCGAATAATTCACAGTTAAGATCTGAATGTAGGAAGGAAGGCTGTGAAAAAGTCTTGAGAGCAAATAAACAAGTTTAAAAGCAGTACATCATATAATATTATGGCTAAAAAAACATGAACTCCGCATCAGTGGGGTTTGATAAATAGAAAAAGACAACTTGAAGCATTACTGTGCACACTTTCAGTATTAATTTAGTGGTAAATGAATGAAATAGCAGAGTGAGTAGTGAGAGTTCCTTGATTGAGCCAGAGGCCTAAAGACTGAGTGGATTCCTAAAAGAATTATACGCATTTTGAAGACTTTGTCAGACAGGAATATTGAGTTGGACATCTAGTTCTTGTCTTTAAAAGGCAAACAAGGTCACCAGACAATTAACTTTCTTTGTTTTGCCCCTCTATTCCCCCACTTGTAATGTATATTAATTCCACCCCCTCAACCTTAAGATTAGATTCTTCTCGTCCCAACAGAGCGGTCCTCCCATGCCTCCCCGGCCGACAACCAGGGTGATGAAACGCCAAAGAAAGGCGCATAGAAAAAGAAACTCGCCTTTCTTTTCTGCACATCAGTGCGCTGAAATAGAAGTCTTTCCTCATCCGTTCTCCCAGTTGCCACAGTTCTCCATCGTGCTCAGTTTAACCCTTACATTGCATTTCTTCACCCCTAATTATACACTTCCACCCCACCCCCACAAACACACACATTCACTTACACACACTTCTTTTACAGTAGCAGCAAGTGGCTGCACGGCAGAGAGGCTCCAAAGGATGTAACTGATTGGGTTATAGGCTCATACAACACTTCTCATTACCAGTCTCACTCCGATAATGTGGAGATGAAAAGACGCTGCACCCCTGTGTGCGCTGTGCTATTCTCCATGAGCTTAGAATATGCATTACTGCACCGCTGGAGCCAAGAGACACACACACACACACACACTGTTATTCTTATGGCATTGTTTTAGAGGGTTGTTTTGTGGTGGGTGGAGAGTAAATCCTATCCAGCCAGAGGAGAATACTTTTGTTTCTTTTACAATACTATAAGGCTGACAAGAGGGATAAGTGCTGTAGCTGAATTAATTATGTCTCCCATGGAGGTTAGGTGATCCCGTGTGTATGAATACACAAAAACTACAACAATTTTCATTAAAAAACTGGTAGAAAAATTTGGGTATAGGCCATAAACTGCATATAATTAATAGATGGAGGAATTGTGACAATGTCTATTTGTGTCTGAGCTATTCAGTACTAATTACTCATCATTATGTTGGTAGTTTGGAGCCTCATGTGATAATATTTGAACAACTGAGGTTGAAAAAGAAGGGGTCAGAGGTCAACTAATGCTATGTGCTTGCTTACTGATACAGCAAAATGGTTAACTTCATTGAGCACAGTCTCACATACAGTATTGTAAGTGGAGATAGCTTATTAGCCACAATAATTGTATAGTTGTCCATCAGGAAATAATGTGTTTTAATGAATATAAAGAAACTCAGAAGTCTGATTTGACAGGTATACTTACCTGTAAATCTAAGTCCAACATGGTAGACATGTTTGTACAAATTAATATCTGCCATGTCAGGCTGTGATTGATGTCCAGGTTGTAACGCCAGTTCATTAACCAATGGAAGACATTACTGTGGGTTGTATACAGACTCATTAAACGTGTAAGGAGAATGTAGGGAGATGCAATGTAACAGCCATAAATATATGTTAGTGTAACCATGTGAAAATACCACTCAAGATTACACAGTGAACTTTTAAGGACCCTGGAATTTAATCACACTTTCTCTAATATTGTAACATGCACTTTGAGAATACACTTGTAGTAAATTTTGTGCTGATTACATAACCCATCATTGGGTTGGCAATAAATCGGATTATTTCAATTGATCAAAGTTTTGTTGAAAATTGGAAAAAATTTGTAATTATTCCTGTTACTCAACGAAAATTCAGAGTGAGTCCTTTTTGCTTCCTGTGATATTTAGTTAAAGGGTTTCTCCGGGCATATAGTTGTGCTCATAAGTTTACATACCCTGAGAGAATTTGTGATTCTTTGGCCATTTTTCAACGTATATGAATGGTCATACAAAAAGTTTTTGTTCACTCATGGTTAGTGGCTGGGTGAAGCCATTTATTATCAAACAAATGTGTTTGCTCTTTTTAAATCATACTGACAACAGAAACTATGCAAATGACCCTGATCCTACCTTTACATACCCTAGTTTTTGATCTTCTGTATTGGTCCCGCCCCTTTAACATCAATGACAGCTTTAAGTCTTTTGTGGTTGTTGTGGATGAGGCACTGTATTTTCTCAGATGGTAAAGCTGCCCATGCTTTTTAGCAAAACACCTTCAGTTCCTTTAGGATTTGGGGTTTTCTTGTATGAGCTGCATGTTTGAGACCTCTCCAAAGTCTCTCAATGATATATTGCTGTCAGGAGACTGAGATGGACACTCCAGAACCTTCACTTATTGGCCCCGCCTCTTTAACATCAATGACAGCCTCAAGTCTTTTGTGGTAGTTGTGGATGAGACACTTTATTTTCTCAGATGGTAAAGCTGCCCATTCTTCTTGTTAAAACACCTTCAATTTCTTTAAAATTTTGAGTTTTCTTGTATGAACTGCATGTTTGAGACCTCCCCAAAGTGGATCAATGATATTGAGGTCACGAGACTGAGATGGACACTCCAGAACCTTCACTTTTTTTCTGTTGTGGCTATTGACAGGTTGACTTGGCCTTGTGTTTTGGGTCATTGTCATGTTGGAACATCCAAGACCAACCCATGCATGATCTGTCAGGGTATGTAAACATATGATTACAACTGTATATGACAGATGGTTTTAGTAAAATCAGTGTACTTTTCAATCATGCTTTGTCTTCAGTTCACATAGCCAGAAAACACCCAATTAAAATCATAAATCATCCATATCAATGAAAAAAATAACATGGCTTCCCTTTTGGGTTGGGGTTGCATGTCTATATCCAGTTCTAAGCAGTCATTAGGTTTACGGTTTTAGAAGGTTATAATGGCCAAAGATATTGAAAAACAAGAATAATTCCATCATACAGCATAGTGTGAGTTGTTACAAAGTCACTGTTGTCTCAGTAGGTAACAACAACACAAACATCCTTCATGAACAATCTTCACAACCGTCAGAATTTTCTTTAATTTAAAAGGACAATTATGAGACTAGCAATAGATTCGACAGAACTTAAATACTCAGATAAGGCTGATGTACAGATACAAACACCTGAGTCAACATAACCAGCTCATTTAGATTCTGGGGTTTGTTTTATAGCCCCGTAGGGATCATTTTACCTCATGTCAAGTAAGATGGTAACACTATAATAAAGTCTTAGGAAAAAGTACTATCTCTTTTAATATTTATCATAATGCCCATACATGTGTCTATGTCACAAGATACAAGTGGAGTGTAAACAGCATTCAAAACACAAATGGTTGTTATAGAAGCTGCACAGGATCATCTGGACAAAAGAAAAAAAAATAGAGAAAGCCTGGATCAAAAGAAAAACCCTGGGAGTTCTAAAGGAAGCTGAAGAAAAGACAGCCTCGGATAGTTGTGCATGAAAGTCACACTAAGTACTGTTTTTGTGTGTAGGAGTCATTTACTGCACTGGTTATTTACTTGTTGCATCATAATAAATTGAATAATAATAATGTGCGCTCATTAAAACACTATAAAAACAATAAAGCTAAAGGTGGCTTTTGCACTGTATGGGAATGGTTTTCCAATTAAAAGAATAGTTAGATAGTAAGATTTATTGCTAATTTGCCAGGAATAGAGGCTTTTACGTCTTTTTACTAAATATATACTTACACATAACCGACATCCAATTAGTTTATCTTGGCACAAAGACTCAGGTATCATGTATTAAATGGCTCTTTCACAGTTTGTGTGTGTTTGTGTGTTTGTGTGTGTTTGTGTGTTTCTGTAATATCCATATTGTTTTTTTTCTTTAAGTTTTGAATGGTCTAAATTGTCTATATCAGTCTTTCTCAAACGTGTACCCCAGGGGTACTTGGAAGAAGCCCAGGGGGTACTTTGAAGAATCCCAGGGTTTACTTTAAATTTTTGGGGGGAAAAATACATTAAATAAGTCATCATGTACTGAATGCAAAATACATCATGAGAATTAATGCTGAAATATAAAACATGATAAATACATTCATATAATAAAACTGATGCTCGTAATTTTATTGTCATTCATCTTGTTTAAGCTTTGGTAACATTTTAAGAACATTTGTATTTTTATATAGTTCAAGATGAGTTAATTTATGTAATTCAGTAATTATTTTTTGTTGCTGGAAATTTCATTTATTCATTAATGACCAATGAATTTATTTTTCTTCTGGATAAAGAGGGAACTTTTCAGTTTAGATTTTACACAAAAAAAATTACTTATAAAGATTTGTTATTTCCAATATATTAAAGTTAAATATATGTCAGGCGTTTGTTTTTTTTTAACAAAATTTTGAAAATAAAAACAGACCCCTTTGGCACAGGAACAAATTTTGCCTAATTTTTTCAATCAAAAATGCTGAGGCCAGAGTTAGAGGTACTTGGATAAAACACAGGCCTATATGTTTACACATTTTTATGTGTAATCTATGCTCACAGGGAAAAGCTTATGGCACAGGTGTCGAACATACAGCCCGTGGCCTGCCATAAAATCCAATCTGGCCCGTGGGATGAATTTGTGAAATGCAAAAATTATACTGAACATATTAACAAACCAGGGTGTTAAAATCATTTTAATTCAGGGGTCACATACAAACCAATTCAATCAAATAGACCAGGAAAATGCTATAATAATAACCTATAAATAATAAAAATGTTTTAGTATAAAAAAGTAAAACTGCATGAAAATTTTCACATTTACAAATTATCCTTTCACAAAAAATGTGAATAACCGAAACAAATATGAACAACCGGAAATGCTTGAAGAGAATTAAGTACAATTATTATCAATATTCTGCCTGTTACTAAATGTTTTGTGTATTTGTAGATCCACTGTGATCTGTAAGCTCTAATACACATGTTTATATGATAAACTCAGGCCTAATAACATTAAAATTGAACATTTTAAGACATTTCAGGTTGTTCATGTTATTCACATTTTAAAGAAACTTTGTAGATGCAAACATTTTCACAGTGTAATTTGACTCTTTTCATTGTTATTATATTAATGATCCCACCCACTTCAGATCATATTGAGCTGAATGTGACCCTTAAAACTAAAACAACTTTGACACTCCTGGCCTGTGGTATCCCTACCTAAAAACATAGTTAAACTAAGCCAAACTGGGATAAATTAGCCCATAAAGACCCAAACATCTGCTGGAAACCAAAACTATTGAGTCATGTAAAATTATTAAAAACCTGTTGATCCACTGATCCTATCACTACATGTAAATAATGGGTGTAAAATACGGTTTGTTGTCTTTTCATGGTCATCAGGTATGATCCATTTGGACATTTAGAGGCTCTGCAGTGAACATAAAAACATCTTCACTAGTAAAACCTATGGAGTTGGATCAATGATGGTGGATGGAAACACTGGGTTTATGTTCTGTTAATGCTAGATTTTACTCAATAAGTCACTTTTTCTTTATTTTTGTCTGTTTTTGATATAATAAACCTCTATTTTACTCTGGATTATAATGAACATTTACATAATTAGTGAATTAAGTAGTGGAAAATATTTTATTTACACTGATAAAATACAAAATACAGAGGATAGGATTATAAATGAATGGTGATAAATCACTTAAGAAAGGTTACATAGAGAGGAATTTCTCATTTGGGAACTGACATAAAAGTAGTGTTGGGTCTTTATGGGTTCATGTGAGGTTAGTGACTCTATGGAACCTCCCCACTTTAGCAGAGGTAAGTCCTGGTCTAATTACTCTGGGCCTGTCCTCATAAAAGCCCATTTTATCACAGCGTTTGATGGGTTTGAAATTTGCTACACTGGATTTCATGTCTTCAAATAATGATGGATGTTTTTCTTTAGTTGGTTGAGCTGTTCTTGCTGTTATATGGAATATTATAGTAGTGGAATATGATTCAGTACACAGCAGCACTAGCTCAGCACAACACAGCTAATGATCTGAACCTATTAAAAATGCAAGAAGTTCCTCCAAATAACATTTGACAAGGCTCACCTGTTCACTGAAGAGCATTTCAAGTAACTGTATCACAAAGCCAGATGAAGTATTGCAACACCTTTATGGGGGCTGCAGTTAAGAATACACTTTTTTAATATGCAGTACTTTTTTTGTTTATACTTTGAGCTAGGACAATTTTAAAAATATACAAAAAAAAAATTATCTGGGATTTTTTTTATTTGTTGAAGGATTATTTAATTGCCAACAGCACAAGAAAACAATTTTTAGTGCTTTCATTGACTAATTTAATTATATTTTTGAAATACAGAATAAAGAAATGTAGGTTGTGGTTCCAAGGCAAAATCAGAGCTTTTGTGTTTTTTTTCTCCACTGCCATTTTCCAGTTGTTGCAGGTTCAAACTGGATTTTATTGTCACTGTTTCCAAGACTTAAACTGCTCATGAGAAGTAACATCTATGAATTAGAATCAGAAATAATTGATTGATCCCCGGGGGGATATTTGTACAGTACAGTTGCTCCAACACAGTTAAAGTAAAGAAAGAAAGCAAATCAAGAGCATAGAAAAATAGATTAGTAAAGAAAAGGCCCTTTTCCACTGCAGGAACTTTTACCATTACCCAAAACTTTGAAACTTTGTCTCCATCTGAAATACCCAGGTAAAAATTGTTCCCTTTACACCAAACTTTCCCTGAAGAAGTTCCTGTTAGGGAGGTAGTACTTTTCAGGTTACCTGGAATTCTTGGGGGGGGTGGCTGGAGAACTCTGATGGGTGGACTACACCTGCAGCATTCTGCATTCCATTCACCCACCATTGAGCCACTGTGGCAGTTTATTTCCACTTCCCAATACGTCATCAGCCTGATTTTAATTAATTATCCTTGAAGGGGTGCAATGGAAGCACAAAATCACACAGATTACCAGGAATTTTACTACCCAGGTAAATATTTTCCTGGTAATAGAAACTTCTGGTATTTTAGTGGAAAAGGGTCTAATATGTACCAGAAATATACAAGAGATTTGCGGATTCACAAGAAAATGAGATTTACAGATATTTATAAGGAATAATAATAATCAAACAGATGTGGTTGAATCTACAGGAGTAGCTGTGGCTCAGTTGGTAGAACAGGTTGTTCAATGTTTAAAGGTTCCGTGGTTCAAATCCTGCCTCTGAGTGTTCACATGTTGAAGTGTCCTTGGGCAAGACACTGAACCCTAAACTGCTCCCAGTAG
Source organism: Fowleria isostigma (assembly GCA_029814645.1). Lineage (NCBI taxonomy): Eukaryota > Metazoa > Chordata > Actinopteri > Kurtiformes > Apogonidae > Fowleria > Fowleria isostigma. The sequence continues at coordinate 33,674,093 of JAPTGZ010000005.1, read as the reverse complement.
GGCCTGGCTGACTGTGAGGCCTTGTGAAATGTTTTGGGCACCATGAAAGTGTGAAAAAGTGCTATAAAAGTACCAACCATTTATAGCGGTGTTTTTCAACCTTGTGGCCACCTGGAATTCAAATGGGATCACCTAAAATTTCTAGTAATTGATAAAAAAAAAAAAAAAATTACTAATAGAAAATTGTTTTTAATAATTCTATATATTTTTCATTATAATTAAAACACCACACACTTTTCCTGATAAAAATCAAGTTTAAATGAAATGCAGAATATAATATCTGAGAGGGCATATCTGGATTGATCTTGATTGTTTGTTCAGTACTAATGTTCATCCTTGTAAATACCAGCTCCACTGACTGTACATAGCCTGACCAAGGAAAACAAAATTCTTATTTTGTACAGTAATCTCAACCTGGCTTTTCTGCCTCCGACCATAAAAATATACATATATTTATATAGACAAAATTTCATCTAAAATTAATGTGTATTTGTAACATAGTATAGCAAAATATTACATGACCAAAAACAAATTAATTTTAGCAAAAAAAAAAAAAAAAAAAAGTCTTAGTTTTGAATGTCTGGGGTTGCCAGAAATTGGGGTCATGAGACAATAAAGGTTGGGAACCACTGATTTATAGTAATATACATTTTCCTTGATTTATAAAGGAAGAATGTATGTTTATTCAACAAAAATATCTACATTTGGTGCAGATACAAATACACACCACTAAAGCAAGAATTTCTTCATTAGCCTTATGGGATTATCTCAACTGGCTGAACAAGAAGATTCAAGTTGGCAGAACTCAAAAACCTTTGTTAAGTCAACAACAGATTGCAAAAGCTGAGAAAACTCATTAATCTCTTGTATCATGTTGCCTTGAAAGTTTACATTTTCTCAACTTTTTCTTTTTTTCCGTGTGGTATAGAATAAGACCTGGCATCATCCTACTGAAATAACCACAGACCTCAGGGAAAAGACGCCACCTTAATGTCAGCATATGTCTCTGTAAAGTTACACTGAAGTTCCAGCTGAAATGTGGACTGCTGCTGTACACAATATCGATCGAATATGTCTCTTAGACCATCTGAGATGATAGCAAGACGAGAGTGGTCGCACTTTTTCTGCATAAAATGATACAGTTCTTCCTCCTTAAACAGATTCATGCTGTATTTCTAGATATAGCAGTGGAACGTGTTCAGTACCGTATTTTTCGGACTATAAATCGCTCCGCAGTATAAGTCACACCAGTCAAAAAATGAATTATGAAGAAGAAAAAACATATCTAAGTTGCACTGGACTATAAGTCACATTTTTGGGGGAAATTTATTTTACAAAATCTGAGACCAAGAACAGACATTTCCTCTTGAACAGCATGTTATAACAATATGTAATAGTGTTCTTGATGATGCTCTTGGTTGTAATAGCGTTTACTCATTTATGAACTTATTTTATCAACGATGCCTGGATACTTGTCGGCTAGTGGAGACGTTAGCATACTCACTATCATTACATATTGTAATATATACATGCACCATCCAAAGACATGCATAGGTTCATCACCAGTGTTGAGAGTAACATATAACAAAAGTAATGCATTACAATAACAGACTACTTTTTTACTGTAACACTGTTGTGTAAGGCAGTACTAATCAATTGTCAGTAATATTTTACTCTGTACATGTTCTGTTTTTTTATTAACTTGTCTTGTCCAGTATCATAACAGCACAATGGTGGTCTGGTTGCCTTGTTGTGTTCAACAAATCTGCTTTACCGAGGGGAACTTCATAAAGTATATAAGGCTCCTCTTGATATTCCACCGCTTTTATTTTTGGGTTTTGTTGAACCACATTTTGATACTAGACCTGACCAGAAAGAGCAAGAGGAAAGACAGGAAAAAGAGAAGAATAAAGGAGAGAGCGAAGGGGGGAGAAGAAGAAAAATAAGTGGCAGAGACCCTCACATGGGAAAATATCAATAATAATAGACCAATAACAACAATAATGACAATACTTGGTACATGTTCAATAGCACTTGTGTTACAACACTTTTTACCTATAATTTAATTGCTCAAATTAAAAAAAAAAAACAACAAAAAAAAACACAAAACAGCAAGACTGTGAGACCTTAAGGAATCAAAAATGTGTCTGTAGAGTTCTAATTCCTGTTGGTGTTCAGCCAGTTGGTGAAGATGGTACAAGACAGTACATTAACCACATGGACATATGCTTATTACTAACCCTAGCCCTGCTTTCAAGAAGCTAGTTAGCATGATCCCTGCGATCAGCAATGACAAGGTAAGCTAATGTTTCTATGACCAGTTAGAATTCTTTATCGATTGCAGATTTATCTACCGGCGTCCTCGACACCATGCCCTCTGTTTGAACTAGCCTGGCCAACCATCCTGTTTCCTCAGTGTATTCAATTCTGAGAAATCCGTCCGGAGTCATGAGGCTTAAATCTAAATATGAAGGCAGGACTAACATGCGCTGAGTAAACCAATCATAGATAAGAGAGAGGTAACGCTTTTGTCAGAGAAATTTAAGAATGCAGGGTTTAATCTGTAATTTTATAATAAAATAGTAATAATTTTTGAATCGAACAACTGACAGCACTTGTAAAGAGATTGGAACTGGCTTCGATTTGTGACAAAAAGAAGTCGGTGTGTATGACTAATAGTGAAACACCCGCCCCCAAGACTTGTGATTGGCTCAGTATAAAATAGATCAGGTGCAATCCACAGTGAATGGAGCACTTCCAGACCATTTACTCAGTATTGGATACACTGAGGAAACGGGATGGCCAGAGAAGGCTACGTTTGAACATGTATAATGTTGAGAAAATTGCAAGCGTTCCTGCTGGGATTTGAACATTGTAAATTGTAGCATTACTCACTGAGCTATCTGTCCACATGTACCTCAGGGTGCAAATTTATGTATCCCAAGGCCTTCCTATCTCTTGTATTTGGGAGGGGGGGGGGTCTACTGCACAAGCATCATTTGAAAGTCTGTATGTAACTTAAAAGTAATACGTGAGTCATTACAATCCTGAGACAGTAATATTGAAAGGTAAGTAATTTCTTTTAAATAATAGTAACAAGTAATCTAATGTATTATGGTTTGGAAGTAACTTGCACTACACTGTTAATCACAGCAGCAAGACAGTTCTTTGTGCAATGTCACCTGAGGGTCAAACGTCACACACATTCAACAATGGATTGCACCATTGAGATTTACATCAACTTCTAGTATCTTTTCACAGTATCATGTACTATCAGTGGTACTTCCCTCAGTGACATTTTTTAGCAATTTAACAAATGACAGATTCTGTTTTTTATTGCATTTTCAAAAATGTTCCCAACTTTTCCTGGAACTTGTAATGTAATTAAAGTACTGGTGCTGAGAAGCTGTGTGTAAACTTTTGACTGGTAATTTACATATCGTAGTATGCACCCATAATGACTAAATGGAAGGTATGAAAATGCAGTGACAGCTTGTGGTCTGCTCCTTCACTTTCTTTTCCTTTTCCTTTCCTTCTCCTTGGAGAATTGGTGGAGAAGTGCTAAAAGCCACTGTGGTGTTGTCGGGTTGCATTTCCACTGTGGTTGGGTAACCTTCTGCAATAACCAGATGGTTTGGCTCTGCTTTTTAAGATGTGGTGAGCGCTTTGTGCATCAGTGTGTTAATATACAGACACGGAAAAAAGTATTAGACCACCCTACGATTTCTTCAATTTCTTGTTCATGTTAATGTCTGGTACAACTAAATGTACATTTATTTGGATAAATATAATAATAACAACAAAAATAGCTCATAAGAGTTTAATTTCAGAGCTGATATCTATGCATTTTCCATGGTTTTCTTAATAATAACCAAAATCACATCAGTTCTTACATCAGTAGCTATGGCATTGTACTGACAAAAACAGTGCTTGTAGGCGTTCCATGTTTTGTTCTCTATCTGTTTTAGTCACATGATACCAGTATTGGGAAGGTTACTTTTGAAATATATTCCATTACAAATTGCAGAATACCTGCCCCAAAAAGGTAATCTGTACTGTAATCCATTACATTACTCAATCTGAGTATCGTAATCTGAATACTTGGATTACTTTCACATTTTTGTGAATTTTAATACCATATGAATGTAGTAAATCACACCATGCTTACTATGTCGTACACAGAATGATTATTGTGTGCTCTGTTTTAGAGCTGGATGAATGTATGAGGTCTAAGTCTCATAAACACACATGAAACATATGACACCCCAAAGGAACTTATTGATGTTTTGTCTGGTTATAGAAAAAGAGACAAGAAAAAAAGTCCCAATATTAAAATATTCACATCTTTATTGTTCTTGTTGTACTGCACGGTAATATGTCGTTCTCCTTTCTTATCTCTCTTTAAGGTGTTTGCTTGTATTTCTAACCAAGGTATGTGTTCTTCTAGCCCTTGCGCTGATCTGCCAGCTCTGGCCCCTCCTTTGACTATGACTCCTCCTCCATTATCTTGACTCATTCCCACAACTTGTACTCAACACTAATTATCAGAATATTTATGTTGCATATTGTATCAAGGGATTATGGGAAACGCGTGGGAAACTAAATGTGTGAAATTTTAGAAAATAACAGAAAGTAATCCATTGATTTTTAAAAATGTAACTGTATTCTGATTGCCATGCATTAGAAAGGTAACTGTAATGGAGTACAATTACTCATATTTTGTATTCCAAATGCGTAATCCCATTACATGTATTCCGTTACTCCCCAACAATGCATGATACACACAGGAGTTAGTACTTGATTGCATAACCATCGTTTTTGATGGTCTAATAATTTTTTCCTCAACTGTATGTTTGTGTTCCCTTATACAACACATCTCCAACAGCATGAATGCAATTTTTTTGCAGTAGAATTAAGGTTTTTACCTCTTAACACATGTTGCTAAGTGAACAAGTAGCAGAAAAATAATCTTAAGAAGAAAAGTCCTGTCAGGTCAGTTGGTTGTAATGACTGGTACAGTTTGCATTTGTTCCATATTTTGGGTTTTTCTCAAAGCCTTGAGCGAATGGAGGTGGAAAGTGCTTGATCTTCCCTTGTTCATATTAAATATGTCAGATTCCAGCCCCCACCTCAAAAACCTATACTCACATTTACACTAGTGCTTATTGGATGTGAATATGAGCGTGTGTATAGCTTTCCTTTCAGCTCAGGCCAGTGAGTTTGAGTCCTTTTGAACAGGCTGTAACATGAGGCAACTATGACAGGCAGGACAACCCTTGATCACTGTTAATTATCTAAGTGGACGTGAGGCTCCCAAACCACCAGAGCTATGCAGCGAGCGTGCCACGCTACATCAGGGAGGTTCTGCTTGTGTGTATGTGTGTGTTCGCTCCAGTGAGAGATCTTGTGTGTGAGTGTTTGTGTGTATTTATGTATTACTGGCATCTTTACCATATGACATATTGTCCTTCAAGTGCGTTCTGCGTTTTCACAGGAAGACAATCATGTTCTTCAACATCACTCCAAAGCCACGCAGTGATTGTCAAAACTGTCAAACACAAAGGCTCACTAAAGCAGTCTTGTGTAGCATGTCTTTAATGAAGCGGAGGGTATTCAAGATTTATGAAAGGGCTTTACACCACACTACAATGGACTGTCATTACACTTGGGTTCAAAATGGTTGCATCATCTCTGAGGAAATGAGCTGTACTTGGATTGTGGAGACGATGCACTGAATTCTCCAGTGATTAAAAGTAAAGAACGGGAGGAGAGCACTATCAATTTCCTACATGCTCTGAACTGTTACTAAACTTTTAGATCTTATGACATGAAAAGGAGGAAACTTTCAAATAAAAATGACCCAAAAGTACCCGCACATCAACTTTCAAGTGTCCTCAGTCCGTCTCACATTTGCATAACATGCAAGCGTTACTGAGTCATGACAGTTCTGGCTGTATCCTGCTGAAAAGCCAGAGATTAGAACCTAGATGGTCAGTGTGTCCTTGAAGTATTGACTGGATTACATGTTATTACGAATAGACAGCAGACGTAATCCTACCGTTTCTCAAGGGAGTGACTCTGCCAATAACATAAGAAATAATGGCCTGTTTTGCACATGAAACCAGCAACCTGTGGGTGGCTTCATTTGTACTATAAATACTCTGAGTGCTTTGTGTAGTACTTTTGTTGATGTAGTTGGTGTTTTCATTTGTGAAACAGCTGTAGATGCTTATTTTTATTCCTACTATTTTCTCCTGGACAGTGGCAAACAGGGTTTTTAAAGACTTTGGGGGTGTAGTTATGTTTTATTTAGGGGTAACAAAGACAGAGAGATGGGGAGCAACATGCAACAAAGGTTTGTTTGAACTGAGAGTTTAACCACAGATGGTCACATTTAACTACTGTCATCCTAGCAAGAGGCTTTGAAGCCTTTGTGTGTCGTTTTAGAGGTTTTTATTAGGATAAAACTCCAGAAATTGAATATAATCAAAGGTGTCAAGTACAAATATGTTGTTACCTCACTTAAGTAGAATTTTGGTTATCTATACTTTACTAGAGTAAATTTTTTTTAGTTGATTTTTACTTCTACTTCTTACATTTTCATGCAATTCTCTGTACTTCCTACTCTTTACATTTTGAAAATAGCTTTATTACTCCTATTTCATTTATCCTTGTTTTTATTTCGGCTTGTTATCATTCAAATAAAACTATCCAGATATATCGTTCCATCCGGACAGAGTGAATTTGATTGTGGCTGGATGAAGAGTAAAAACATATACAGCAGTTTAAAACAAAACATAAAGAAATGGTCTTAAAACAATTTAGAGATGAAGGGCTTTGAAGGTCGTGTGGTTATTTTCTTATTTACTTCTTATGTGTGTTTTGTTTTTCTCTTATTATTTACTTTATTCATTGACATCATGTACTAATGCTTATTACCAACTAATTCCTATAAATTGCAATTATACACGTTTAAAAGTAAAATTGGGGTTAGGAGTAAATAAGTTTTACTAGGGATGTATATTAACAGTTAATTATTTTGTGTATATATGTATATTTGTGAACACATATTTCTGTTACTGCGAACTGAAACGACACTGTACATAGAGTGCACAAGCTCAATATGTACCAATCAATCAATTAATCAATCAATCTTTTATCATTCTGACACCCTATTGGTTTGTACCATCCATCTACCTGACCTTTTGCTCCATTCCAATACTTATATTCAACTCTGCATCTTCTCACTCCCTTTCGGGCTTTTGTTCTTCAGGGCTGGTATACTAGCGGGGACTCGTGTTGTGGAATGATATGTTATACTTAAGGTGTACACATAACGTTTCGTTGACTGTTTGTTTAAATTCTGTGAAGCCCTGTGAGGCAACCTTGTTTTGATACTGGGCTATATAAATAAAATTGAATTGAATTGAACGTTCTACAATACAATTGCTATATGTATGTGCACTTGTTTGGATACCTCTCTGTGCATGTAACATATACCTCTCTTGGGTATATGTTACATGTATAGTTTCTATGTATTTCTACTCCAGTAACCTTCCTGTATAATTCACTAGGTATAGATTATTTTCACAATCTACAAGTCTACTTGTCTCTTTTTGTACGGATCTTGTGCAGACTTGTGCATATAGCATGCTCTTCTCTTCTTCTTTTTTTTCCTTTTTTTTCTTTCAATCCTTCTATGTATAATTGTGTACACATGTATGAAATGTATATGAACAGTATTGATGATTGTACATGTATATGAATTACCACTGTAAATGGAGTGCATAAGCTTGAAATAAACTAAACTTAACTAAACTTGTCATCACATCTTCCGCTCCGTGAAACACATGTTCATGTACAGTAGTCACATATATGGTTCTTTAATTTACATTGGACTAAAATGTGTTCATTTTCAGTTAGCCTAGTGCATCCCACATTTTTACATTTTTATTTTAACATTAACATTTTAATATAACATTATATTCATTGTGGCCTTTAGAAAAAAAGGTTTAGGGGAGGTGGGGGAGTGCACCGTAGGCCCCTGTGGCATCGCCTAAGCATTTGTCCTAATGATATGTTTTCCTCTTACATTTACTTTAAGTAGTTTTGAAACCAGTACTTGTACACATTTACTTGAGTAAAAATCTTGAGCTGATACTTCATCTTCTACAGAAGTCTTTTTAAAACCTAGTATCTATACTTCTACCTGAGGAATGAATGGGAATACTTTTGACACTTCTGAATATAATATTTGCATTTATGTTGTCTCTAGTTTATATTCACTGTGTTTTCATTACCTTAGAATGAGGTGTTTAAAGGAGCGGGTCACCTTTCATGAAATCCATGTTTGAGCTTCCTCCTATTCTTTTGATGTCTGTTTACATTTTCTGTAGTATCACTAAGCCAAAAATGATTCCTTTTGCACTTTTTTAACTTTTGATTAAATAAATGGAAGTTAGCCTTGGGTTTAACTACAGATTGTAAGTAGATTATATTGGGCTGAATCCTATATTGGGCTGGGTGATTGTTTTGATTCATCTTAATGCTAATGCTTGTTGCAGTCTCCAGTTTCCCTTGTTGTCCCTGGGTGTCATGCATCTACAATGTGTATGCAGAAATCTGTGCAATCAATGCAAATGAACAATCCTTACACAAAACCAGAATTCATCAATATTTTGTAACCTTAATTAGTTTGTGCCTGAGACCATGCATATGCACAAATTATGACTTGACTGTCAATAAAAATATAAAGAGATAATTTGTATTAAATGAACAAATGTTCTGTAAAGCAGCATTCAGGTTTTAATAAATGGCTGTTAAGTCAAAATAAGCTTAAAAAAATAATCTCAGACTTTGACCCGTAAATACCTAGCGCTACTTTTGCGGCACTTCCAAAATAGTTTTCTCCATATTTAATTTTTCTTAAGTGAAATATCACCATTTATTATTATATTATCATCTGTATTTTGTATTTTTTCAGTGTAAGTCATGTATTTTCCTATATTCAATGAAAATGTAAATGTTCATTAAAGCTCAGATTATACCAAAAACAGAGAAAACTGAAAAAAAAAAGGCTTTTTCTGTAAAATATTTTTATTAACTGAACATGAACAAAGTTCCATCCACTGTCATTTATCAAACTCCATGTGAATGAAAGTTATAGAGGATGTTGGTGTTTCCATAGTGAATATGGATAGTGAATATGGAATTCACTATCGAGCCGGTTGAACATTTAAATGGGTCATATCTGATGACCATGAAAAGATGACAAACGGTATTTTACACCAATTATTTACATTTATGGATAGAATTAGTGGATCAACAGATATTAAACAGTTTACATCAGTAGATGGTTTAGGTCGACAATGGATGTTTGGGTCTTTATGGGTTAAAAAATACACACCCTCTACCTGTAGCTCTCTCCTCTATGTCCAAATAGAAAGACCTCATATAAATATAGATCATATAAAGTAATTTCACACTGCTATGGAAAAGTCAAGTCAGTTTTCCAATTTTTTGAGTCAAGTCGTGGAGTAAAGCAGTACAGTCACATCTTACCTGTCTATTCTACAGCCCAAAAACAGTCCAGAGAAGGAAGCAGAGGTCTTGTTTCCACTCATTTACTGCTTGAATTACAATACACTGAGAGGTAATCAGACAATGTTTGCAGTGGCACAAAAAACAAGCACTGTGCACTCCAGCTGAAATTCACTAATACACAGTGTTGTGCAAGTTACTTTCAAACTGTAAAACATTACAGATTACTTGTTACTGTTATTTAAAAGTAATTCCTTACCTTACAATATTACTATCTCAGGATTGAACTGCATTATGTGGCTCCTGTATTACTTATGTGTTACATACAGATTTTTGTTGTAAATGGCGTGTGTGCAGCAGAACCAATACAAGGGATATAGAGCCCTGGGATGCATACATTTACACCCAGAAATAGATGTGAATGGATAGCTCAGTATGTAACGCTATGGTCATCAGTATTCAAATCCCAGCAGGAATGCTTGCATTTTTTTTTCAATATTTTACATGTTCAAACAGGTAGCACGGCACCAAGGACACCGGTAGATAAATCCACAATCTATAAAGAATCCTAACTGGTCATAGAAACATTAGCTTACCTTGTCAGTGCTGATCACAGGGATCATGCTAACTAGCTTCTGTAAAGCAGGGTTAGGATTAGTAATGCGCATACGTCCACTTCATGGTTTGTTTGTTTTTTCATTTGAGTAATTAAATTATGGGTGAAAGTGTGTTGTAACGCAAGCACTGTTGAACATGTACTGAGTAAAATATTACTGAAATAGGTATAAAACTGACTACTGTAATTTGCAGTCTGTACATACTGACAAATCCCACTGTAAATAACATATACATAAATATATGTTTTAATAGACCAACTCTCTGTATACATCTATCCAGTTATTTATATTTATTTTTGTACTATTCTGAACCCATTGTTGTCCTTGTCTCCAGTCAAATATTTGTTTATATTAGGTATATGTTTAAGTGTGTTTGTGTTTATGTTAAAACTGTGCATCATCAGTTAAGGAAAAAATAAAGCCACATTCCTTGTATGTGTTCACATATTGTATCAATAAAGCTGATTCTGAAAACTGATTAGTAATGTATTACACTACTGCTTTAAGCAAAAAGTAATTTGGTAATGTCATGTATTACTTTTGTAACACATTACTCCCAACATGCTAATATATAGACCAAAAGTATTAAAGCGAGATGCTCCAGGTGAATAGGGTAAAATTTAAAAAATAATAGATATTACCATGAAATTTCCTCACTTGATTACTTACGCAAGTATGAAAACAATGTATTGCAAGTTTTTGAAATTTGTAAGTTTAATTATGCAAATTTGGCATTAGCTTATTAAATATCTCATTTTGCATATTTCAGTAGATAGATCTGAATATATTATAAACCCTGGTGTAATTTTTTTTTTTTTCATTTTGTTTAGACACAGGATGGAAAAAAAAATACAAAGGGATTTTAGGATATCTGCTTTCATTACCTAGGAAATCAAAATGTACTATCCATTGTCTAAAAAAAAATTTTAAAAAATGCCATTTTTAAAAATTAAAATATCACATAAATCTTACCAGGAATAATTTATTTACAAACCCTTCTGTAAATGTCTTCAGAATACTGCTAAGTGTATTAGTGTACAGTTTGGTGCACATAGGTGATACTGGTCATGACAGACTTCAATAAACAAACAAAATTCGATATGTTGCATTGGAATGCTAACTACGTGGTAAATTCAGGAGAAGCTTCCTGCCACAAGTAAATAAACTATAATAAAATAATCGTCTTGATTTATAACATCTTGAAAGAACACATACTGAAGGAGTAAACTAGCCCAAAATCTCAAAATTGACCATGCATTTTGCTTGCTGTATCTCACCTTAAACAACTACAATCTTTCATTATCATCAGTTACTGTCAGAGTTAAATTATTTATTCATTCATTTTCTGAACCCACTTTATCCTCACTAGGGTCACTAGGGTCACATGGAGCCTATCCCAGCTACTTAAGGGTGAAGGCGGGGTACACCCTGGACATTTCACCAGTTCA
>JAPTGZ010000005.1:33565344-33580626 GCA_029814645.1 Fowleria isostigma | reverse complement strand
TTTCTCAAGCGATTTGCGCCAAGACAAAGGAACTTTTTTTTTTTTCAAATTTAAATCTGGTTGTCACTTCGCTAGTACGATCGCACATATTAAAAACACCGCTACGCAGATCAAAAGACAGCGTAGCAGCACAATTCACAGCGTAGGGGCCTCCCAGGGACAGCGTAGGGGGCCCCTACTCTGAAATGACCTAGCGAGAACCCTGTTTTGAGCATTGTCATCGCGATGTACGTGTGCGCAATAGTTTCATTGCAGGTTCCGCAATGTAGGAGGTAAATTAACTCAACATGTTCTCGTCTAATTTCAAGGGTACCTGACACACACCGCACACAGCCATTCACCAGTCATAATCGTTCTTAATGCCGAAGCAGATCCAGCCCCTGCACATGGTGAGTCGCTGGTAACAACATTAAAAAATGAGCATCAGACAAGAGAAAATCACCAAAAACAAAGACTTGATGCCAAAAAAGAAAACCAACGTCAGTTTTCTGGAATTATTTCAACTACAAGGAGGATGATACTAAAACATGTGTTCTGTTTCGACATTGCCTTGTACCTGCTGACACAACGAGGTAACACGACTAATTTGTTGGAGCATTTACATCAGCACCACATCGCTATTATATCCTCCTGAGTATTTTTCATACCCAGTAAAATCGCAATGTCAGTTTTTTCCAATGTCATGCAGCCCTAATCCCTAGTGTGTTGTGTTTTTGATCTGTATTGTGGCTAGAGCCTGTAACCACTTTTGATAAAGGACCTCTTGACTTTTTTAGGTTGACTTTTCCATACAGTACATACATCCTCTTTGTTACTGAGCCAAACAGTTTGTTTATTTTACAGTGGGGCGTGAAAAGCTCTTTAGTTGTGCAATTGATTGCGTTTTATGTGGTGTCACTGTTGTTGGATCCCCTCAGCAGCAGTTGTAAGCTCTGGATACATGGGTTTGCTACTTAATTATTACATTAATGAAGTGTTTTTGATGCTGTAGGTGTGAATTAGTTCATCATCAGGAAATGTTGGAACTATTGCTAACCAATGTGGGAACCAATACTGAAACTTCACATATCCTACAATGTTCTCTCTTGGTTCTTGTTTTGCTTTGAGATTTTATTTCATATTTCACACCACTTGTGAATGTTGGCACATGATTTTCTTTTTTTTGTCATAAGGGAGGCATGTCATGCTTTTTCTCCACTGCTGTTACACACTGCCCTATGATACCATGTAGATTTGAATGCAGCCAGCCAGTATTTTACATAGACGTTTAATGTAGCTACTGTGCAGTTTTTAATCATCACAGTAAGGGAAAAAGAAACCCTGTCTACATTCAGTTTTCTCAGCAGCCAAAGTAAAGTGAGCCTGAAAAGCAGAAATAGTTGCCTCGCTGACTTGAATGTGACAGACTCAATGGCCAAGGGAAAATGTTGAGATCCAGAAAAAGGGCTTTTATGTCATGTTGTGGATGTGCGCGCTTGTATTGAGTGTGTCAAATAATTCAGACCCCTGGGTGGCATGGCTGGGTCAGTGAGCTGGCACACACTGAAGGGGATGTCCCACAGTTGGTGCCAGTTTCCGAAGCCAATCTAAATCAGGAACGGAGAGAGAAGTTGACATTGTTACAAACAAGTCATCGTTGTTGTCGAGGCAAATGAGCATGTGTATCCGTTTCTATTTGTGTTTGTTCTCGAGTCGGTACAGACTTTGAACCCTTGGTTTGATGTCCCAGACCATATAAGACATACTTAAATGCAGACAAACACAGTGTTTATTAGGGCACAATTAATCGAATTTTAATTGTGATTACGATTTTGGCCGCCACAATTAAATTAACTTAATCGTAGGCAATATTTACATTTAAAATGCAGACTCTGCTGCTGCATATCTAATCAAGCACTGTCTCAGCCGGTAGTCAGCCGACCACCTGGGGGCGAACGTGTGGTTAAGACTTCAAGTTGCCGAAATAACAAGCGAGTGCACCCTGCAGCGGCAGCTTCAAGTCACTTAGCAGAGTTATGTGTACTCCACGCAATAACACAACTAATCTAACCAGAGTTTCACCTATATATTCTGTGTTTTATGTTTTACAGCGCAGCGGCACTGCAAAAAAACCCCTCAAAAACAGACATTGAATTAACGTGATGTGCTAAATTTTATTACATGTCATTAGCTGCTAGTTAGCTAACTTGGCATTATAACACAACTTCCTCTCTGCCTACGTGACTGAAACCAGCGGACACGCTCACCCCAAAAGTCAGAGTGTTCGGAAACTGAAAATTTGGTTTTGCCACCCAAAGGCACAAAACAACAGATGCAATATCATTTTATTTGGCCACAGACATGTGTCCAATAAATACAGTGAGCAGCGAGAGCTTCAGATATATGGTCAAAACACTGGACCAAAAATATGTGATCCCCTCACACAATTATTTCTATTTATTTCTCCAAGCATAGTAATAATAATTGTGTATTTATTCAGTCAGCCTTTGGTAAATTTTACATTTTTGAGTACTTTTTAAAAATTATTTATTATTTATTCTTATTTAAGGTTTCATTTTGCACTGGAAACTTCACATATTGTTTGTTTAAAAGTAATGCAATAAAAATACCATTGCTTTTCCTAACATGATGAATAATTGTGATTAAAATATAGGTCAAACTAATCGTGATCATCATTTTGGCCATAATCATGCAGGCCTAGTGTTTACGCCATTAGTGACCCTGTGGGCAGTGTGGACTGTTGGAGTGTTTCTGCCTGTGCTGACCCCTTTGCTTTTGGAGTATACCATGCACCTGAACGAATACATGTTTAAGGTGCCAATAAAACATCTAACACTGTGGATTTATGAGGATATAAGGAAGCTGTAAAAGACTTGTGCGACTTTACAACTGAAGTAGTATGAATTTGGTCCTAAAGAGATCATTTTATTTCAACACAAATGCTGCCTTTTTCCCCATACAGCGCTTACTGTTCATTCTGAAGTCCATTTAGAGTACTCTTGTTGCACTGTGAGTAGGTTGACTGGAGCAGAAGATGGTGAAGTGAATGTTGCATTGACCTCATTATACAAAATGCTTCTCTTTACACTCTTGTGTTTCCTCATTTCCAACTGTAGTGGAACCATCTTGTGTGTCAGTGTTTTCTGTTATATGATGATGCAGTCTAATTTTTTTTTCGTCTTAAGGGCAACTTGGATACATTGGCTGTATTGTTTTGTAGTATCAGCCAGCGGGTTTTCAGCTGTGTTGTCTGCAGTGCATCTACATGTGGACAGTCATAGAGTGGGTTTGAATCAACTGTCTGTGTTTTATGAACATCTTATACAGTATACAGCTCAAGAGATTTTATTTAAAGACTGATTATGAAGTCCTGATCCCAAGTAATCCTTAGCCAACTGTTTTAAGTCCTAAATCAAGTTCTTCTGGACTTCACATCCTGCTGTAACAAGCTGTTTCATGTGGAAAATTGTTGAACCACAAAAGAAAATTACAGTCTTAAAGCTGTTTGATGTGACCTTTTTACGAAATATGTAATACCACATAATACTTAACTGAGAAGTGACAGGTTCTATGCATGACCGATGAAACTCATTTACAGCACATTGTAAAAAATTATTAAATCCAAAACAGGGCAAATGAAAAGCATTTGAGAACACTGATGTGAAACGGCAGGCGTATTTAATATCTACATAATCATGACTTCAAATCAAGAAGAATCTTTGTGCTTTGTCAAACAGTGAAACACTGTTGTCTTTTTGTGTTTGTGTATTCATGATAATTTAGGAATTTAAAAAGAAACTGTAAAGTTATTTTAGTGCCAAGCGAATTAGTCATCACTCATAGTGTAGCCAACCACTGCCTAATTATAAGTGTGAGGAGAACTCTTGTTCTTTGTGACAAATGCATCTGTCATGTCATTTTTAGAAGCTGGGAAACAGTGAAAATGTATAGTCCTGTCACAGACCTTTTGAATTGCTGGTTTAGATGTATTGTTTGGTATCTGCCTGTCAGTCTTGTCCTGTGCGGCGGTTGTGCACAAAGTGTCAAGAGGATAACAAGTAGGCTGCTGTACAGACAAGATGAGCTTTGTACACCACTCTAACATGGGGAGAGTGGTACCACTCCTCGCTGCTCGAGGCCATTTACTCACAAGAATACTGTTGCTTATGCTTCTCTGTATCTTTCTGTGTCTTGTACTCAGGCAGCAAAGTGATGGCTCTCTCGTGGCTGTTTGTCTGTGTGTAGGATCAGTCTCCTATCTCAAGTGCTTTATAGTGCCTGTTTGCCTCGTCCGCTCTTGCCAAACAGCTGCCGTTCTCTGAGAACCCTGAATTCATCTCCACAGATCACAGGGATTTTTAGCTGTCGCACTGTCTCTGTTCTGGTACCGGTTGATGTTAGAGATACTGACAAGTTGGGTATTTATAGCACTTTGTGGTTCTTGAGTCTATTGGCTTCACCCAAGGTGAACCTGCGAGCTGCTAGCCGTCTTGCTTTCAGTCTGTTGAAACGCTCACTCAGAAACTGAGCTTTAAATGGATGCTAAAAAATGCAGTTAACCACAGTAGTCAGAAGGTCACTTGAAGGATCATACTGCTTTCAGCTTTGTTTGTGTTGGGTGGTTATGTGGTGCAGTTAGCGTCTTTGTCTCGTGTGACTTTGTGTCTGGGTGTGCATGTGCACTATGCCATTAGGCCAGGTCTGTTTAGGTGAGGTAAGGGGGACTGCAGAGGTGCTGAGTCCAGGTTGCCAAGGACTGAAACGCTTGTGCAGAAAAGAGGGAGCGGCTCCAAATGAGGGAGGCAAGGGACAGGAAATCATGCCAGTGGCCTCGGCGTCAGGGGGAAGGAACAGGAGGGGTACCTAGGATGGTGTGTATGTGGATGTTGTGTTCCTGCTGTAACACCCCACCTCACATGTGATTACCCTGCCCTCCAGTTTACAGACTGTAGCTTCATTTGGCACGTGTTTACCCAGTTTTTTCTACTTTCCTTTAAAAGTCTGAATCAATGATTTGCACTTCAGACAAATGAACAGGTTCAGTGTGTGATAGTTAGTGACATCTAGTGATGAGCATCTGAGTGCCCACAACCTCTTGTCATTCGGCTTATTTTGTATAACCCAAAACCTACTTAAATTACAGTATGTTAAAAGGTAGGTTTTTCAACTGCTTCAGCTTTAAAAGCTAAAAAATAAAAAAGTTGTCCCATTTAAGATACTGTAGCAGGGTTATACAATATAATGAGGTGCCTTCAGACAGAGAAGTTTTAAGAACTAGCCACCTCAAATTTCATTCTAGGAACTACACTCCCCAGAGGAACTTTTTCATGTTGCATTTGCACAGGCAGTAAAGGACCAGTAATTCTCAAGATGCCATTTGATTTTTTTGACTAGATGTCCGTAACAAGATGATGTGGTATAATGTTAGAATATGAGCGAGAGGCAAAATAGAGACAAATACATATTTATTATAATAATATGGGATTTAACAAGAATGTATTACAGCTTTGAAAATACAAAATGTATAAATGACATGTAAATACTAGTATAGTATATGTATTACTAGTAAATACTTACTGTACTTGGAACTGGATCTGAAGTCTGAGGGGCTGTGCCCTTTGAGCCTCGCTGATTAGTGGAGCCCCCAGCTGAGCCAAGCTGAACCGGCTGACACAGTGCCTCGGACCTTGGATCGGCAAGGATCCCACTCTGTTCTCTGGGACCATTCTTAACAAGACCATACTGTCCATTCTTGATGTTGAGAAATGACAAAAGTTACTTTTAAAAATTGCAGCACCGCAAGACGTGGAAAAATGACAATGGGCATGGCCTGAGTTCTACCAATACCAAACACCTAAGTCATATAGTTCCTATGGAACCATCCGAAGATCCTGCCCAGAAGTAGCAGCTAAAATGGTTATAGGAACTATGGACTACAGTTCCAAGTTCCTGTGCTGTCCGAATGCACAAAAAAGGGCCTAGTTGCTGAAAAGGTTATAGGAACTAGAAAAAGTTCCTACAGTGCAAAAAGGACCTTTGGACTAAAAACCAACACATTCCCTCTTTATAAACATGTAAATGGATTTTTCTAAGGCAACTAAAACATAACTAATACACATAGTAATAATAACAACAATAATAATAATAATAATAATAATAATAATAATAATAATAATGATGATGATGATGATAACGGTAATAAATGTAATGATTGTGTTAATATACACTAATGAAAAACTAATCATGAGTAGGCTATGTTCTAGTATTTCTGCCATGAGATCCTCCTAAATCCACTTAAATGTTACGCACCAGACCTTTAAATTAATCTATAGATGAAAATTTTGACAACTGAAACTTGATGGTAGTTGGCTTGTTCTAGCCTCTCAACTCGTAAATGTTAATATTTACTGCCTGAGTGGTATCTTTTAATCCCTAGTAGAGCTGAGCAAAATGATCAAAAAACAATATCGTAGAAAGCTTTTTTATCAACAGAAACAAAAAGAACATTCAAAGACAATTACCATCAGGGCTTTGAGACAATCACGACTCCTCAGTAGGGCATTTGGTTTACTCAACTGCGCTTTTATTTACACGGCAGTACAATAAATTAGGTTCCCTTTCAATTATCATCTCAATTACAAGGAGATTAAGACCTTCAGTAAGCCAGTTAAGAAGTAAAATACTATTATTGTCCCCATTTGGAGATGGAGATGATCCTGGGTTTCCTCCCTGCTTGAAAAGACATTCAGGCTTCAGCCTGAAACTATTTCTGATGAAATACCTCCAGTCCATTTCTGGTTCACTATCTTTTACACTGTATGCAGCCCTGCTGCCACTGTGCCACACTGTTTTATTTTACAATCAGGGCGTGAAAAGCTCCCTACTCATGCTATAGATTATGAGCTGAGTTTTATTTGTTGCTGCTGTTGAAAACCCAGCCCTGTGGCATCCCCTCTGCAGCTCTCACTCCTGGTTGAATAGTTTAGAGGGACTCTTTGTGTGCTCATTTTTGTCTGTCTGGGTAAGTGGATGCTTGTGTCCATGCCTGTGTATTGTGTGTATGTGTGTGTGTCCGTTGTACAAAGGACAATTGAATGACCTAGACCTCAGGGCTCCCTCCATAGATTAAAACACAAACCTACTGACCTGCTGTGGCTAGTGCTTCTGTTAACTAGTTCTCTTTGCTTCTCCAGTGCCCACTGTAAAACTGTGACCCACATTTAATCCACCCAGTAAGAGTACAACTTCTGAAAAAAAAAGAGGATTATTAGAATATTCATAATAATATAAAGGTCACTCAAAGCCTGAAGGCCGTGCGCTGTTGTGTATGAACCAATGTGTCAGTCGTCACACACAACATCATTTGATGAAGAATTGATGAATTACTGTCAATTCAATTACAGTTTATGTCGCCAAGGCAAGTTTATTTGTATATGTATATATTTGAAGAGTTCTTTTCCAAAACGCTATAAAACCAATTTTTTAAAAATTGAGTTGGTCATGTCATTTTGCTGTGTACTGAATTTTTCTTTTCCATCAACATTTCATGTCAAATTGTTATATATTCTTATTTAAAATGTACTACAAGACGCAGTTTCTTTCCAAAGTGTTATAAGTACCAAACCTCTTTTTAGCCTAAATGTAGTATATCCTCTTGACCAATCGGAATTCAGTTAGTGTTATCATTACTATCATTACTTTTTACAGGTTCAATACTGAATGACTACTACATTTACATTTACATTGTATGCATTTGGCAGACACTTTTTTTTCCAAAGTGACTTACAAGGGGACTACTAATCTGAATGTGTGGCTAAATGATTTAAATGTATCGTCAGCGTTGTTGAATTTTTATTCAATTAATGGTATTTGCATGTGTGTTATTTTGAATTAATTCATTTTGTGGTGGACTTTATTGAAACATGAAATTGAAAATATTTATTTTATTTTACTATTTAGTTTATGTTACTGTTTATTTTATTTTGAGTCCCTGATATCATATATTGTATGTTCTCTTGTTTTTTTGAGACAGAAACTATCAATGTAAAAAGAAAAGGATGAATGTATAGCATTCTGAAAAAAGTAAAATTAACTTTGAATTTCTAATCAACAATATTGTTGAGTTAACAATCATTGTTCAATATTTTAAGACTGAGCCAACAAACCATTTTAATAGGATATATTGAATATTAATAAAATTTGTGGGTTTAGGTAAAAGGTGTCATTTTCCTGAAAATTATTTAAACGGATTTATAGCATTTTGGAATAGAGCTATACATATACATATATATATATATGTATATATATATATATATACACACACACACACACACACACACACACACATACATATATACAATATCTTGTGAAAGAGCAGTAACTTTGCTATCAAGCAGAACAACAAAGGAATAAATGAGTAATAATACAAGTAGCTTTGACTTCTGGTTGTGACTTGGCAGCCAAACCACCAGGAATACCAGCAGGGTAGTGGCGTGCAAATGAACCCAGATTGTGGTTTTTTTACAGTCATCTCGCATTCATAAGAAAGGAGGAAATGTATAGGCTGATTACCAGCAGTGGGACCAGTAAAAGTGAACCATCAGTGCAACAGCAGGTAGACACAAAGACACACAGAAAGGAGGAAGGCTGGTGCTCACTGTGGACATAGAGGAGCTTTAGACCAAGGAGCTCTGTTTTCTTTATAGTTAAACAGAGGAGGCATTCAGGCTAGGCACTCATAAATGTTTATGTCACCACACAATACACAGGCCTAATAGTCCCACCCTCTTCTAAACACCACCTACCAGGGCCCACATTAAACACAGTGTAGAACTTTGCTTCAGAGTAATTAAGTTAGGGCTTATTTCAGTAAAACGAACTAGTCTGAACAAGTGTTTATTAGATTTTTTTTTTGTTTTTTTTGTTTTTACCAGACCATTGTGACATTTTATAAACTATTGAGGCACATACCCAGCTGTTTTTATTGGTTTATTTTACAAAACAAATACACAGCAGAATGTTTTTTCCAAATTGAAAAAGCTAAACTACATTCTCTTGCTGATAATAACAAATGTGTGACCTGAGATCTGGGTGACCCACCGACTGTTGAAGTTACTAAAGGGTTACTGTAGCGATATCATGAATTGTAGTGTTGTGTTGTGGTGTTTGATTTGAGCCATTTAGTCTCCAGTGCAATTAGAAGTTACCATCGTAGGAATAAACACGTTTAAGAATGTAAGGTGTGTCACAGACAGATTAAGTTGGATTATATTTTTATGTGCTCCTACATGCTGGTTTTTACGCTTGGTAGGGCTCAGTACAACCGATTTTCAAGCCCACTGTGTTTTGTTCATTCAATTCACATTGCAGATGTTGCTTTACATTGAGTGGAGGTCCTTTTGTTTTATATACTTGTGAGAGTCAAAGTAGGCGAGTGTTTCTTTGATCATTTGAGGTCAAAGTGTGATCTCATGATTCGTAGGGGTAGGCCTAAGGAGTTTTATTAGAATACGGGACTTTCCATGTATGCAGCCATTCTTAGCCCTCAATGCTGTTTCTGTGGTCAAATTTTACAGCAGATGACAACACTAAAGATGTATAATATATTTGTTTTCAATTCCCTGTTGAGTGCTCTGCCCTCTCCCATCACAACCTGAACACAACCCATTCTCTCTAAACAGTTATGGATCTTCATTGCTGTTCGATAATATGGATCTGTGTTATAAAGCGCCTGTTGTGGGGGCCACGCTCTATTGGCCACAGTCCACCAGCCCCTCTGTTCCCATGCAACCCCAGCACGCACAGCACCTTCATCACTGCATTGATATTTTGCTCCTAACCATTGACCCATGTGTGGTGGGGCTGCTCTACCAGTCGCTGGCATACAGATGGGCATGTTTGTGTAAGTTGTAAAGTGTAATTTTTGCAGGCATTTTATGGTGCATATTTCCCCAGGTGCGTGGGATTATGTTGTACATATTAGGGTTAGGAGATAGCCGGATTATGACATCACAGCGACACAAGAACCTGCATCAAACACATCAGCGATGAGGGATGTAACCCCACCCCTGGGCGAAACACCCCAAAATATATGAGTCCCATTGCCTGTGGTGTTTTTGCAGATGGAGAGAATAGGAAAAAAAAAAATCTTGTCTCACAAAAAGAGTGCAATATTTATAACTGATTAATGTAGTAAAAACTAGGGCTGCACGATTTTTGGAAAAAACTGACATTGCGATTTTTTTTTTAACCCTGCAATATATTTTGCGACATAAAATATACTCAGGATATAATAGCTGTTTGGTACCGACATAAATGGTCAAACACATTAGTTGTGTTACCTCTCATTGTGGCAAGTCTTTGTTTTCGGTGATTTTTTAAAATTTATTGCTCATTTATTTTCTATGTTGTTACCAGCAACTCACTCCATGGGCAGGGGCATGATTTGCTTCAGCAAACCAATTAAGAATGATTGTGATTGGTGGATGGCTGCACACAATGTGTGTCAGGTACCCTTGAAATTAGATGAGAACACATTAAATTAATTTGCCTCCTGCATCACAAGACTTCTGATGTGACTATTGCGCACACATAAATTGCGATGGCGATGCTTAAACAATATACTCTGCAGCTCTAGTAAAAACGTTTACATTGTGTCATTTACATGCTTAGAAATGGCCTGTTATTATGTAAATTACTGATGATATTTAACCATAAACCTAAAGATATTGAGCTTTAATCAGATATGAGGATTAAGGAGTATGAATGTCATACTCTTGAGCAAAATCCAAGGTTTGACATTTTTGCTTGGAATAAATAATAACTTCACTTTGAATGTGATGATTTGGTTGTGCACATTGATGCTATCTTTGGCATCTCATTTTGCTCATTTGTTACATGAAATGCAATAGATGCTACAAGTGCTGAGGACTTTCCATCGACTGTAGTCTGCTTTAGTTACTTAGTCAGTGGAGTGGATGTGCTCATTCTTCAGTCTCTTTCCTGTAGCTCGCTGTATATTCAAACAGCACAGCTGGAAAACTGGAAAACCTACCACTGGACTTGTTCCTCCATTACTTCTTTACTCGGCCATTAACCAGAGCCACGTTCCATACCAGGGCTTTCTGTCTTCCCTGCCATCCTTTGACATCGGCTTAGCCTGCAACACACACTCACCGCTGTATCCTATGCTGCTGCTAGTTGATAACCAAGGACATAAAGAGGATTCCTATTGAAAAGGAGCCCAGCCAGCAGGAAACCAACCACTACAATGAAGACAATAAATAATTCACTAAGCACTTAACTATTTCCTGTTGAATTTTCTCTCTTTCCTCTCTATTTTTCCCCTGCTGTTCATCTCACGTGCCTCAGGCTTACATTCCACTCTTGCTCCACATGCAGCTTTCCTGTGGAGATATGATACCTGCTGCCACCTCTCCACAGTTTTTCTTTTACAGAGTAGCAGACACTAATTCACTCCTTATATTATTGTTTTTATAGACAAATAAGGCATCTCTCCAGGAAAAGACACTTATAAACAATGCACCATCCATTGAAATATGTGCTGGGAGGGGTTTCCCCCATCGTCATACTGAGGTGTCAAGAATGTACAGAATGTACTCTGTAAGACTGGGAGATGTGACCAAAATTTTATGCGTAACACATGTACTGTCAGTAGTTTTTACATAGAATCACAATATCAAAAAGACCTGTTTCTGATATTTTAAATTAAATACTTATCACATAAAGGTTACAGAAAAGTAATTTATGTGTGGAAGAAAACAGAAAATATAAATGTTTGACTCTTGGTATGGTTTTGTGTTTTACATCAGACCTAAAACACACCAAACACAAGTACCGTACTCTCATTTTGTTGTAGCTGGTTGGGGGCTGTAACCCTTCCTTTGAATCTGTCCGTTTTGTGTAGAGCTGCACAATATATCGTTTGGGCATCATCATCGCAATGTACATGTGCACAATAGTCACAACACAGGTCCTGCAATGTAGGAGGTAAATGAACTCAATGTGTTCTAATTTCAAGGGTACCTGACACACACTGAGCACAGCCATCCACCAAAGCAGACCACACCCCTGCACATCGAGTGAGTTGCTAGAAACAACATTGAAAAATTAGCAATGAACAAGAGAAAATTACTGAAAATGAAGAAGAAAATCACTGAAAATGAGGACGAAAATTGCAGAAAACAAAGAAAATCACCAAAAACGAAAAAGAAAATTGCAATATATATTACAGGATTTAAAAAAAAAAAAAAAAATTGCAATTGAATCATGATTTGATCAGTGTAATGTGAAGCAATAGTTCTTTCTCTTTTGAGTTAATATGAGTCAGCGTGTTACTTAAATGTTACTAGTCTATAGCTCATACTCGTATCCATTTATAACACAGCATATCAGGTTGTCTTTGCAACCACATTTCATGGTTGATTTTAATGCTGGGTTATTTTGTGTATGTCTTGTGTGTACTTGTGTCTGTTTTTGCTGCTGTATCCGCCTGAGAGGTGCGATAATTATATTAGGTCCCAAAACTACTTTTCCAGAGCAGTCATTTTTAATTGTCTCCCTTACACACTTTGAGTCTTTTTTTTATGTTATTTCCCTCTTCAACAGCTGGCACAGTGACCTCTGTGACTCTCATTGCAGCTTTTTTAGCAGCTCAACAAGTCCACATATGCAGGGCTTACACACTCACTTTCATTCAAGCAGCCTCTACTGAACAGTTCAGCAGGAGGTGACAGCTGTGTGTGTAACCTTACGCACCAACTCGTCTGTGTCCCACCACCCTGTTTTTATCCTGTTCTGAAGCGTGTGTTGGGAATCGGGGGGGGGGGTTGGTAAGGTGGGAACAACCAGCTGTCCCATGTAGATCACACCTGTACTGAACAAGAACCAGGTCAATCTGCCATCCTGTCAGAGTTTAGTCAAGATTTTGAGAATCCCATATGTCACCAGTCAGCAGTCACTAGATACACCACCAAAATACTCTTGTGTAGAGCTGCATAATATATCAAAAAATAAAGATATCACGACAACTGAGTGTGCAGTCTTCATGTTGCAAAGATGTGCAATAATTTATTTTCTTTTTTCATTAAATTTCTGTTTTCCACGCCATAGGGTACCATAGTGGTTTTCTCAACCCCTTTAACATGCTAGTTTTTGTGGTATAAAAACTAAAGTAATGCTACTGATGCTGGTTGAATGTAAGTTTACATGTTATTAATGTTGAAAAAATGTGAATATTTTCAGAGCACAACTTTGGCCAAGGCCTGAACACTTATATTTAAAGATTTTATTTGTATATGGGGTATTTACAAAACTAGGCAAGCAATGGAATATAATCTGGTTAAAGCTCTTCCATGGCAGTACTCTGGCACCTTCATTATTATAAAATACATCCATGTCATTTATACATTGTTATATGTGAATAAAATGACCAAATATTTGACTGTATTTGTGTATGAAGGTCTACAACATCACCAGGTTCTAACACAGTGATTGTAGTCGTACAGTATTTTGTCTTGAATTATAGAAATATAAATTAAGTCAGCATACAAATAATTGGCTTATTTTAACATTGAGGAACGTTTTTTTTGTAGGTGAAATTGGTATTTCTTTAGGTGAACGAGAAATATTGCAGTATTGTTGTTATCGCAATGCTGTACACCCATATCGCAAGTTTTGCCAGTGTTGTGCAGCCAACTCGTGTATATCTTTTAAGAATGTTGATCATAAAAATCATGTAAATATTCCATTCCTGATCTTACTGTTTCACTTTTCTATCATTTCAGTGCTGTAAGAAAGCCTATAAAACACAGGCATGTAACAGTTGTAACAATGGTTTCAGGGTTACCTGGATAAATGACTGTTTGTAGTCTGCTGTATTGTGTTGTGCAGTGCAGTGAAAATATAACCAGTCTGGTGCTGTTTGTATTGACTGGGAAATGAGCTGTCCCTGTTTCAAAGAGGCTGTCCTATAAATAGAAGAAAAACATACACTGTCTCTACTCTCATATCAACAACTATTTATTAGAAAGCAGTGTTGCAAACAGTTTCAAGCTTCAAGAATGTCTGAGTGTTGGCATTTCTGAATACTGGAGTACAACATTTACATGCAAAACATAATTAAGAAGTTTTTTGTTTGATTTGAAGAGAGGATACATCAGTTTTGGCAGCTTACCTAGTAAGGCAGGCAGGGAAATCCCTGCTCGTGTTTAGAGGGGCATGTTGGACGTACTGCTTCAGAGTCATGACACTTGAGCAGGTGGGTCTGAGGTGGGTTTCTGCTGTGGTAGGGGAACCCCCAGGCTGGTCGGATTTCAAGAGAGGACAGTGTGCTTGGGTCGGCGCTATGTATATTTCATTCTTTTTGCAACAAAATTAACTCGAAGAGCATGGATTGTTGAAGTATACCCTGAAAAATCAATTACAGTGGTAATACTTGCTCATGTATTGAATTGCTTTGGATTATTTATACATTTGCACCCCATTTGTTAGTCTCAGTCTGTGTGTTTGTGTTTTCTTATTGCATAATGAAGCTTTAAGACAGTTCAGCTACTCCAGGGCTCCTAGGGACTCTTACTATACCACAGATTAGTGAGAGAACTCTCCCAGGCTTTGTTCAAGAGTTGTTCAACTCTGGAGTGTTTGTTTTAGATGTCCCCAAGGCCTGTTAGAGCTGCAAAGTGTTTAAGCAATTGAAATGCCTCTAAAAGATGTTTACTCGCCTAAACTCTATTTATTCCTTACAATCGGAGTCTAATGATTCTCTAATTAAGTTTCTCTGTTAAAAGTCCTTCGCAGCAGTATAAAAGAGTAACCGCAGTAATAGGCTTTTACTGCCAAATTATAAATACCAATAGATTTTTATTTCTGCCATCTCCAAAAGATGAGAAATCAACTTGTCTGGAAGACAAAAAGGGGCATTTTTTGTTTTTGCTTAAAAATTAGTGATGAATCAATGAACAAAATGGATGCAGATTATGGTCATTTCGCTCAACTACATTCATAGTTGATATTTTAATAAATTAATAATTTAAGGTGTTCAGCTCCAATCATAAGACATGGTTGATTCTTCTAGTGTGTAGGTATAACATACAGTAAATGTTCCTCATACAGCTAGTTGGCAATAAAAGTAAACTCTTTTTGAAAATATGTATTTATTCATTTTTACAAAGAACGACACAAAATACCTGCGATGAACTGGCGAAATGTCCAGGGTGTACCCCACCTTCACCCTTAAGTAGCTGGGATAGGCTCCATGCGACC
>JAPTGZ010000005.1:33482658-33494704 GCA_029814645.1 Fowleria isostigma | reverse complement strand
CCCGTGGATGGTGCGGGGATCGAACTCGGAACCTTCTTGCTGTGAGGCGTGAGCGCTAACCACTACACCACCGTGCCGCCCAACTTCTGATTATTCAAATAAAATTCTAAAACCTAATTCTTGATCATCTTCATGATTTGGCTCTTACAGTGGCCCATTATAAAACCACATGCGACTGGTCTGTGTGTGCGAGTAAAAAAGTCCGGTTGGGCACACCTTTTCAACACACACACACACGTGCGCGGATCTGCTCGTACCTCTGATGAATTCTGTTCTCTTCTGTAGACCCAGTAATCGAAATCGAAAATTAATTTTTACAGGAAAAAAATCGCGATTTTATTTTTGGCCAAAATCATGCAGCCCTAGGTTATTATCAAGAAAACCATGAAAAATAGGTAGAAACCAGCTCTTAAATTAAACTCTCATGAGCTATTTTTGTTGTTGTCATTATATTTGTCAAAACAAATGTACCTTTAGTTGTACAAGGAATTAAAATGAACAAGAAATTGAAGAAAACATAGGGTGGTTTATCTCATATTAGATTAGATTAGACTTTATTGATCCCACAGCAAGGAAATTCAATGGTCACGGCAGCAGCAAAATAAAGTGCAAGGAAAATATCTATGCGTAAAGATTGTGCAAAAGACAACCAATATAAAATAATAATAATAATAATTATTATTATAATAATAATAGTAATAATAATAACAGCAATAAGTAAAAATTCTATGATGGTTAATGGTAACAGTGTAAATTACATAATTTTATCACCCAGGCCTACTTATTATACTGCTCATAGTACTCACGCATTAGGAACACCCGGTTAGAAATTATCTTTTCTCCAAAACATTGAGGTTACAAGTGCAGAACTGACCGCAAATATCATAGTAATGAGTCTCATGCAGATTTTAACTATCCAAAGTGAACTCAAGAATATGAAACCACCACTGGAGACGTTAGATCTAAATTTTACATAGAGTTGATTTGGGCCTACTATAAAGTAGGATTAGACTATGTTGAATTGGTTTTAATTTCCCTTAAAGGAGTGATATTCTCCTTTTTTAAATGGAATTATGCACTTTTAAACATTTCCCTGTGGTCTACATAAACTGTAAATGCTATGCTTGGGTCATAATTCTTCATTAACTCAACGCCACAGATTCGTCTCCAACCATATTTCTGAGTAATGACATAAGAAAGGTGGTTTTGAGCGCTGGCCCTTTAAATGCAAATGAGCCAGTTCACACCTCACCTCCTCCAGGTTGTTCCTAGGTTGTTATGTTCGTTAATACAACCAACAACTGAACATTTTAGGTAATGGGCTCAAAGTTTGGACATATTTTCAGTGTGGACTACAACTGCTGCTGCTGCCAAACAATTATGGCGTACTCAGAGAAATGTTCATCAGAAGTCTTGAATGTCAAGCTGTAACAAATTAAGGAATTAAAACAAGTTGTAGAAATCCACTTGATTTTTGCCAAAATGACTATAAAGAAAGCTCTGCAGCACCTGGAGGGTTCACATTCAAACTTTATGAACTGTTAGGGTCCAAATACACAAATAAATGAACCAAAGACTAATAAAAGTGGGTTAGCAAAATGTGACCTCTTTAAAGTGGAACTTGGCAACATTTTACATTTTTTTCTTCTTCGCTGTTTTTTGTTCTTCTTCGTTGGTGTTGCGAACCTCCCCTGGAGGACACTCGCTGTTGTAAAACCAGTAAACCCTAATTCCCCTACGACCATGGGCAGTTATTGTCAATGAAGCCAGTGACATGGCAAAAAATAGCGATTAAAGACGCTACTGGAACGGAATGGGAAACTATAGCTGGACACTGAAGTTTCACACATTTGTTTTCACTCCACGGTGGATGTGACAGAACGGGGCTGCTCAAGCAACATGGTGCTGATGGCTGCAGACACCCGTAGCTGTGCAGCTAACGGAATCCTAAATCACCGATATGTCGTCGTTATCCGACCATCTCGGTGACCAGGCCCCAGGCTTCAATTATACCCAAAACAAGCTATTTAACCATCACAATTTATTTGAAATTGTTTAATTAAGGTAAAAGTGTTACCAATTCTCCTCTGTCCCCTCTAAGTCAGCTAATACCTCGACTGCATGCCACTGACACAACACTGGAATCTGGATTTAATATTTTTATCAACCAAAATGTGTAAATGCACCAGTCCTTTACAGTTACAGATTCCTACCATATCGCAATTTGTACAGAATCAGGTTTAAAGCTATTAAATATTGTATAATGGCTTGAAAGTGTACTAGTACTAGGACAGAAATACTTAGTTGTTGATGACAGAAAATACAACAAGCAAACAAAAGAGACCTATCAATCTAATGGAATGTAATAGAAGTCGATGCCTACTATTATGGACAGTAATGTTGGCTTTTATCCACTTTTCCATCCGTATCTAAACCACTTAATTTTTTTTGAGGGATGAAAGGCATGAAAAATATCCCAGCATGCATTTGGTAGCAGGTGTGTTGGCAGCGTGATACACAGATAAAATTAGAATGTTGTGTATTCATGCTTTGTAATATTATTGAACTCATTATCAGTTTAAGACATTTCAACAACAATTTGTGTTTGATTTATTCTGAAATTTTTCACCCATATTTAGAGATTTAAGTCATTGTTTTCCATGATTAATATTAGGTATGAGCCTAAACAAAAACTGTATTGATGGTCAGTGTTCTTGACGACAGTGTTCAGTCGTCAGCCTGTAATGTGTTAGCTATGGCAGTGGCCAGGTTCACCTACGTGTCTCAGCCTGTGTCATAGTTTCAGACACAAAGAGCCTGAACAAAAGCAGCTCTGTTCAATGAGTAAATTCAGTAGAGCCATGCTGCTGTGAGGCTACACACAGGACAACGCTAGTTACTCACTAACAGTTTACTATATTCTTAAGGCGAGACATGGCAGGCAAAAACACAGATTTTTCATGCAGTGGTCAATTTTGAGATTTTGGGCAACTTTTCCCCTTAAATATGTGTTCTTTTAGGCTGTTATAAAGAAAAATGTTGATAATATACATTAAGATGTTTATTTTCTTACAGTTTATTAAATTGTGGCAGTAAGTTTATCCAAATTTACCAAGAAGTTATTATTCCAACGCGACATGCCGAATTTCATCTGTTTACTGAAATCTGTCATGACTGGTATCACATATGTACACCAGACTTTACACTTATACACAGCAGTATTCTGAAGATATTTACAGAGGGATTTGTTCATAAATCATTCCTGGCCTAATTTAGGTGACATTTTCATTTTAAAAAATATGGAAAAAATTGATTTTTTTTTTTCTTTTTTTAAGGCTATGAACAGTATATTTTGATTTCTTGGGTAATTAAAGCAGATATCCTGAAATCCCTTTGTAATCTTTTTTTTTATCTTGTGTGAACAAAATAAAAAAAACAATTTTGCACCTGGCTTTAGCATATCTATGTACTGAAAATATATGCAAAATCATGCATATTTAATGAGATAATGCTGAATTTGCATAATTAAACATACAAATTTCAAAAACTTGTCATACTTTTTTTTTCATATTTGTGCAAGTAATCTACTGAACAAGTTTCATGGTGATATCTATTATTTTTAAATTGTACCCTATTCACCAGGAGTGTCTCGCCTTCACCCATAAAGACCCAAACATTCACCGCTGACCAAAGCCATCTACTCATCTAAAATGGTTAAAACCTGTTGTTACTAATCATATTAATACATGCAAACAATTGGTTTAAAATACAGTTAATTATCTTTTCATCATCAGATATGACCCATTTGAGCATTTTCTACAAAATTGATTCATCAGTAAAACCCAATGAATTTGAGAAATGACACTAGTTGGAAACACATAGTTTATGTTCAGTCAGTTAAATAGTTTACTGAAAAAGTCACTTTGTTGTCAGTTTTCTCTGTTTTTGATATACTAACCCTCGCTTTAATTTGAGCTTTTATAAAAATCTACATGATTAGTAAAGTAAGTATAGGAAAATACCCCAAAAAAAAATTAACTTAAAAATGCCAAATACAGATGATAATATTATAATAAATAGTGATAAATAATTTAAGAAAGTTTAAATAGAGAGAACTTTGGGAACTGCCACAAAAGTAGCACTGAGTCTTTATGGGTTAAACATCTGGTTGAAATTAGTTTGTTTAGTTTGTCAGGTGATGCCCTTCTGCTGAAAATCAAAGTAGGATGTTAATATGAAACCGATGCTTGTTGCTCTGTCTGGACTAATGGCATGTAGGATTGTGATAATGTTACACTGGGCATTATTTGGGTTTAATTTATTGACACTGATAGTTTTCCTAGGCATGGATATCCTTTGATACTCTGGTTGGATTACCACTCCATGTTTTTCTGCTGTGATCAGAGGGGTGCTTTTAAAAACTCATATGCACATTGCTCAATGCAGAGACATTATTAAAAGGTTTTCATTATAGATGTGCTGCAATGCAGTGGAATGGAAACTGCATTAGTGGCTGTGATTGCACTATTGTGATATAATACCATGTGAATTATCACAGTCCGAGATGCTTTGGCAACTGCTGGTGTCACTGTGTTCTGTGATTTCTAAGTGGATATGAAGCAGCAGTCTAGCAGAGCGCATCCAGAGCTGCTGTGCTGCCTTTCTGGTTTGAACTGGATCAAACAAGGCTTTTTGTGTAATCACTGACCAGCTATCCTCTTTCATCCTTTTCCTGTAAATAAGGGGTAAGCTGAAAAGACGGGGATATTCTGACCAGCATTTTATTTAATAAACTTCATCCAACTTTGTTTTAAACAGAGGGGATCACGAGACCAAGAAAGAGGGTTCATCTGCACTAATATTTTGGTATTTGTCTTTCCTAATAAATGAAAAGCAACAAAACGTAAATCTGCTGAGATTGCTGTTTTAAAAATCTTGATTTACTTACATGTATACAATACAGGGAAGTAGGCTAGTTGTGGTTTGACTGACTTAAGCAAAAATGGACATCAGGGATAGCATTTCAGTTTTGAGTTCATCTGATACGTGCTTTGTTGCCTGACCTCACATGATTCATTGGTGTTCACGTTAAAAGGCAAAGATGTTGATCTTTACTTGGTTTCTGCTTCCCATTATTCTGATCATTTCATTTTGCAATAACATGTCAATGTAATAAGATTGGCGGGTCATTTTGTGCTGTGTTCTTGTGACAACATGATGTCATGACTGTAAATATACACGCCACTTTTTGATTATCAATTGGTGCGTTATCTGTATACATTATAAGCTTTCCATGTGTATGTTCACAGTTATTAATGCATCAGGATCACTCATCTTACATGGTCCATGCATGGATCCCCTCAAATGCATTGCGATTCCCTTGCGATTTGGCTCCATCTGACGGATCAAACCCTCACCTACTACATGCGTTTATCTGAGGTTGATTTGCTGATCAATACATTATTCTGTGGTAGCAGGAGAAACTAATGTTGACAAAGTGAGGAGTTACAACTGGATATTTGTCCACTATTTTATTTTCAAATTGACCGGATCCTTTGTGCATTTAATTAATTAGTGTTTGTGGGCCCTTGGCTAGGCTCGGCTAGCATACATTTTTGAGGAGGGAGACAGGGTTCCCTTAGAGCTAGACACCTAAAATTTTGCGCACATGTGGTATACATCAGTCTGATGACAGAGTCCAAATTTGGTGAATTCACCTCAAAGCACCACAGAGATGTTAATTATTGTTTCTGCTCCTTCTCCATGGGGCCATAATGTGTCAAAACCCATCAATGAGATCGCACCACACAGAAAGTTACATGCACAGAGGATCTGGTCAAATTAAAATAAACACAGCTGACAAACACTTGATCGTAACTCCTCACTTTGTCAACATTAGTCTCTCCTGCTGTCACAGAATAATGTGTTGATTAGCAAATCAAGCTCAGACGTGATACATGTGGTAGGAAAGGTTTTGATCTGCCAGATGGAGTGAAAGCACAATGGAATCCAGATACATTTGAGGGAATCCGTGTGTGAACCACATAAGATAAGTGATCCTGTACGTTTGAATTAGGAAAACCATGGACCACTTAAGATGAGTGACCCCAATGCAGTTATATTTGAATCAGAAGATCCGTGCATGGACCACAGCTGATGCCTGTCAGTGACTTACTTAGGTATCACTTCTGTGGCCCCATCACAGAATTTTCAGCAATTCTGTAATACCACCACAGATTTTGAGGTAGGGATCCCTGATCATTACACGGGTTGGGAAATACAATCAGATAAATTATTTTCTCCAGAAACTTTGGCGTAAATTGACATGCAATTGCCAGTTAATGTAAGCCAATGAAGGCCAAATGGTGTTGAATATCACACTAAATGTTGAAAATTAGTAGGTATAGCACACCAAATTTCATAAGAACTGGCGTGACATACAATACAATTTATAGAGATTAGTCAGCTTGTTCTAAAGATTTAATTTGTATTATTTTTACCTAAATAAATGGTAAGAAAAAAAAAAAAAACTTTGCAGGTGATCAAAGTTGTAAAAACTAAAAATTACAAAAACCTGTGTGCTGTCTTTGAGCCTGTTGTCCTTTTTCTTCTGACTTTCTCTGGTCTCTGAATTGTGCTGTTGGCACATGCAGGACACCAGGATGTTAGTGGACTCTTCAGCAAATATAAGGACTGTCCCCTTGCCATCACTCTGGTAACCTCCACACATGCTGACAAGGCTGTATTTATAAAAAGCTTTATAAAGATGATCTAACTGTAACTGGAGTTCAGTGTGTAATTGTATACAGGACAAATTTATTCCTCTGAGCCATAGTTTGGATAAATCTATGTGATTTTGTTAAGCCCTGGACCATTTTTTCCAGTCAGAATCATTTCAGTATAATACAAAACAATGGAGTTGTTGATAGCAGAAGCTTTTTTAGTATAAAATCAAGTTATGATCAGAAAAATGGCAGTGTAATTTTACCACAAATGTGAGGGTGACCAAAGGACAGTATACAGGACTAGTTGATGGTGTATGCTTCATTCACCCGTGGAGTGTCAGTTAGGACACAAGAGGTTGGAGAGTTGAATTCAGTTGTGCAACTGTACTAAAAAAAAGGTTTAGGCACAGTACAGGCATGAGTTAACGTGCACATTATAAGCTTTAACACTGCTAGTGCATGTGTGGGGGTGAGTGTGGCTCTGTTCAAACATAACAAAAAGGAAATAACTATTAGTACTTCTTAAATACAAGCATATCACATCACTGTTATAACAAAATCAGTATGTAATACAGTATCCATAATATCACAGTATTATCAAACAAAATGACATGAAATGCATAATTATTGAACATTACAAGTAATATCCCCT
Source organism: Fowleria isostigma (assembly GCA_029814645.1). Classification (NCBI taxonomy): domain Eukaryota; kingdom Metazoa; phylum Chordata; class Actinopteri; order Kurtiformes; family Apogonidae; genus Fowleria; species Fowleria isostigma. Next base: position 33,487,327 of record JAPTGZ010000005.1, on the reverse strand, counting down.
TGCATAAGCTGCAGAGTCACTGATAATATTAAACAACAACTCAAAAGCATTCTCTGCGATTATTAACCAGCACTGAATGAGTTAACCAAACATCCAAGGGCAGACCGCTACTGCTGAATGCACAGTAATGTCGGTGCCCATGAGCCACATGTGGCTGAACCAGTAATACACCTGTATTAAATAAAGTGCCTTAACTTATAACTAGGGTTGCAAAATTCCAGGAAATTTCAAAGTTGGAAACTTTCCATGGGAATTTATGGGAATAAAGGTCTATTGTGTATAGTAGAAATGTCAGCATTGTATTAATTGTGTGTGTTGTCTCTTTCTTTCCAGATAAACCATCATGATTCCCATCACAGAACTCCGGTACTTTGCTGACACTCAGCCAGCATACCGTATCCTGAAGCCATGGTGGGACGTTTTCACCGATTACATCTCAATTGTCATGCTGATGATTGCAGTGTTTGGTGGGACCCTGCAGGTCACACAGGACAAGATGATCTGCTTGCCTTGCAAGTGGACGGTCAATGCAACATGCGAGGCAAGGCCCATCTCAAATGTGACCATTCCTTATGCACCAGAGCCCAAAGGCATTCAGTATGACCTCGACCGTCATCAGTATAATTATGTCGATGCTGTCTGCTATGAAAACAAACTACACTGGTTTGCCAAATATTTCCCCTATCTGGTGCTACTCCACACCCTCATCTTCCTGGCCTGCAGCAACTTCTGGTTCAAGTTCCCCCGCACAAGCTCAAAACTGGAGCATTTTGTCTCCATTCTCCTCAAGTGCTTTGACTCCCCGTGGACAACAAGGGCTTTGTCTGAGACTGTGGTGGAGGAGAGCGACCCCAAGCCTTTGGGGAAAATGAACGGCTCAATGGACAAGAAGGCGTCTAGCGTAAGCGAGGACGTTGAAGCGAGTGTGCCGATGCTCCAGCGAACCAAGTCACGAATTGAACAGGGAATAGTGGATCGCTCTGAAACTGGGGTTTTAGATAAGAAGGAAGGAGAGCAGGCCAAGGCCCTTTTCGAGAAGGTGAAGAAGTTCAGGATTCACGTAGAGGAGGGTGACATAGTGTACCGTCTGTACATACGCCAGACCATCATTAAAGTAATCAAGTTTATACTCATTATTAGCTACACAGCCTATTATGTACAGAATATCAAGTTCAATGTAGTGTGTAATGTATTATCCATGCAGAAGCTAACAGGATATGGCATGTTCTATTGTGCTCACCCATTAGCAACTCTTTTTAAGATTTTAGCATGTTTTTACATTAGTTTAGTGATAGTTTATGGCCTGATTTGCATGTATACACTTTGTTGGATGCTCAGCCGCTCCCTCAAACGATATTCCTTTGAATCAATTCGTGAGGAGAGTAGCTACAGCGACATACCTGATGTGAAGAATGATTTCGCCTTCATGCTACACATGATTGATCAGTATGACCCCCTCTACTCCAAGCGCTTTGCTGTGTTTCTGTCAGAGGTGAGCGAGAACAAGCTAAGGCAGCTGAACCTTAACAACGAGTGGACACTGGAGAAGCTGAGGCAACGTATCACCAAGAACTCCCATGATAAGCTGGAGCTGCATCTCTTTATGCTCAGTGGGATTCCAGACACAGTGTTTGATCTTTTAGAGCTGGAAGTGCTCAAACTGGAGCTAATACCAGATGTAACTATCCCTCCAATCATTGCCCAGCTCTCCAACCTCAACGAGATGTGGCTCTATCACACACCAGCTAAAATTGAGGCTCTAGCTCTGGTGTTCTTGAGGGAGAACCTGGAGTGCCTCCACATTAAGTTCACAGACATAAAGGAGATCCCTCTGTGGATCTACAGCTTGAAGAATCTCAGTGAACTGCATCTAACTGGGAACCTTAGTGCTGAGAACAATCGCTTCATCGTCATTGATGGTCTTCGAGAACTGAAACAACTCAAGGTGTTGCGTCTAAAGAGCAACCTGACAAAGTTGCCACAGGTGGTAACAGATGTCGGTGTGCATCTGCAGAAGCTATCCATCAATAACGAAGGTACCAAGCTGATGGTGCTCAACAGCCTGAAGAAAATGGTGAACCTAACAGAGCTTGAGCTTGTTCGCTGTGATCTTGAACGCATTCCGCACTCCATCTTTAGTTTGCACAACTTGCAGGAGATTGACCTGAAGGACAACAATCTGAAGACAATAGAGGAGATCATCAGCTTCCAGCACCTGCACCGCCTCGTATGCCTGAAGCTCTGGTACAACCAGATTGCCTATATCCCCATTCAAATTGGCACCCTTACCAATATGGAGAGACTGTACCTCAACAGGAACAAGATCGAGAAAATCCCCAGCCAGCTCTTCTTCTGTCGTAAGCTGCGCTTGTTAGACCTGAGTCACAACAATCTGACCAGCATCCACGCTGACGTCGGCTTCCTCCAGAACCTGCAGTACTTTGCAGTGACTGCAAACAGGGTGAGAAATGAGTTTGTTGTACTTTCTTTGATGTTAAAAAGAAAAGTAAATCTCTCCACCCTTTCTTTCAATCTTTTCTTCCTATCTGATATGAAAAAGATAAGGTCGATAAGGAGTTTACAAAGGTCAGGACTTACAAAAGTTAACAGTCATGAACAAGTTGGGCATTATGGCTGTTAAGATAACAACATGAATGAGATTTTTACTGTTTTGAACATGTATTATTTATTTATTTTAAAAATTGAAATCAATAGTTTTTTTTTCTCTAAGTACACCCCCCCAAAAAAGATAATACTGGTATAAGTAATAATGCTGCGTTATGATCAAGTTTTTTTCAAGTTGTGCCTAAGAGGGGGTTTTTTTGTTTTGTTTTTTTGGCTGCCTGCCCATGAGATAAAGATATCCTGTGTAGAATAAAGTATGCTCTGTTTTTTTTCAGTCCACTAGAAATTATTAGGGTTCTAAACGTTGCATTTTCTGCACTGATGTTGACTTCTACTGAATTAAGGCCTCATGTAAACTCTTTTTGCCTTACTTGATCTTATCACTAACAACTAAACACTATATACTACTGTAGTCAGGGGCTGCATTTGGTGTCCATCTGGGGCTCTGGCAGTTGTTTTATTCCTGTTTTGTGAGAAACAACAAAACAGCACTCTCCTGAAAGCAGTGAGAACCATTTTATTCTCAGAAACATGTGGATCATGTGTTTTCAGTAAAAGATGCTATTATTGCTGTTTTACTGTGGTTGTTTGTGAGGCTGCAGTCTGAAAATAGGTTCCAACAGATTTGGATGGGGACAAAATTAGTTTCATTAAAGGGGACCATACTTGTGATTCTGAGGCTTCTTGTGCTTTAATGTTTTGCACTTCTAGCATGTTATGAATTCCAGCGGTTTGTGTTATTGAATGCATTAGTAAATGTTGTATCCATGCAGTTGTTTTAATATACCCAATTACTTTGATCATTTAATAAAGATTAGAGATGATCAACAGGATCAGTAACAAATGAAATTAGGACATAATATTACATTCACAAACAAAGCTGTTAAGCAGACAGAAAGATCCAGGATTTTGATACACAGCAAGTATTTTCAGCCACCAGCGTCTGTCAGTCCAAACAATAGTGTGTCCCAATGTCAACTGCTGCACTTCTGTCATTACCTTTGACAATAAAAGACTAAAACATACAGTACATATACCACTTAACTTAGTTACTCAGCACATTTCATGAAGAGGTAACTCAACATAATGTGATGGTTTTAATTCCCATCACATTTATTTGCATATATTTACATTACCTTGTGATTCTAGTGGAAAAACCCAGAAGTTAAATGTTAATGTCATCTTTATACGGGATTTAAAACCTTGAGTAACTGACCAAATACAACATTTAGAATTTTCCTGGTAAATTGTCCTGACAAAGGTATCACCCCAATTGTGTCAACACTTTGTACAAGCAGCATATTTTAGTTCTAGTAATTTAGTGGTTGGAGGAAATGTCAGTTATTGTTTGAAAGCAGGTATTCAGTTTCCTGACGTGTATTCAAAAATCAGAAAATGTGTGACAATGTTACAGATTTACTGATCATCTCCTAGGGTGCAGTTTAGACAGTGAAGTCTTGAAGAAAACAATTATATTTATTATTATTATTTTTATCCTTTATTAAAACAGGAAGAAAAGCTCTTTGAGATTAAAAATCTCTTTTTTTGCATATCCTGACCAAGACAGCAGCAGAACTGACAAAAGGTACTAAAAGTATAATAACAATTTAAAAAACAAATCTACATCAATAATTCCAAATCAGTCATTTGTGCAAGTTTAAAAATAACACGCATATGCTTGAAAACCCTCGGCCCTCAGCGCAGCCCAAGTCCATGCAAATATGTATGGAGTAAGGGTGTAACGGTACAGGAAAATGTCAGTTCGGTACGTTTTCGGTACAGCAGTCTTGGGTTCAATACATTATTGCTACATTTTCTTTGCAATGAAGGAGACCAGTGAATGGGGGTGCACTCCATAACTACGTATGGGACACAGGATATTTATACAAAATATTGTTCAGGCATTTGTGCATTAACAGGCACCCCACATATTATGTATTTGTATATTTTTGAATGTTCAACATTTGTTTAACCTCCTAGGACCCTGCGACCTCATATGTGGACATCCCCACCCCAAAAAATGAATAATAAATAAAATGAGATA
>JAPTGZ010000005.1:33438966-33451332 GCA_029814645.1 Fowleria isostigma | reverse complement strand
TGTGTATGTTTTCATTGATGGTGCTTTATACATATATGTTTTTAGTTTAGTGTTTTATATATGTTTTAGTGTGGATGTATGGATAAAATCTCTGTTGTCTGTAACTTCTGCTGCTGCTGTCTTGGCCAGGACACTTGCAGAAGAAATTTTTAATCTCAACAAGACTTTTTTCCCTGGTTAAATGGTATGGTTAAACAAAAATAAAAAAGCAATTTTTTTATACATGCATTTCATTTTAAAAGACAAATATGCTAGACCTGTGTTTTCAAAACTCAGGGTCAGGACCCAAAATGGGTTACAGAGTTAATGTTTTTATTTTTTCCTCAGTTGGCAGAGGAAAATATGAAGCAATAATACCCTGTTGCCCATAAAGTTGGAATTTCACATAAGTCATTCATTCATTCATAACCTTTATTTAAACAGGAAAAAAGCTCATTGAGATTAAAAATCTCTTTTTCAAGAGTGTCCTGGCCAAGACAGCAGCAGAAGTCACACAGAATAAAAATGCAGTCATACATCCACTCTATACATTAAACTATACATAAATCACAATAAAAGACAGAACTAAGACCAGACATAAAACACTAGATAAAAACCATACACATAAAACACCACCATTGTTTTAAAAGGCCCTAAAAGTGTGACATCAAATGTTCCTTAAAAGTATCTCAGTAAGTAAGTAATCACCTTTTGACCAGCTCCAGTGTTTACATACTCACTCACACTATATCTATCAAGAATAAGTGATATTGTCACATTTATTTCATCAGAGGAGGTAAAAAGAAATTGTACTTCAACTTTATGGGCAACAGTGTGTGATATGTGAATTCATTTTCCTAATTAAAATATAAGAAATGTGTTGTCTGGAAGAATTTATGGCTCCTGTAGCTATGTGAAATGAAGAGGAAGGGAATCGGACACAACAAGATAAAAAATAATGAAACAAGATGAAACAAGACAAGAATATCAAAACTAACAAGATTAAAAGGATATAAAAGACATAGAGGCAAAACTTATGCAAGATAAAAAAAAAAGCAAAATATCTAATTAGAAAAGACTGTTGGCAGTGGAAGACTCTGAAAATGTTAAAATAGGTTAATCTGTGATGCATTTTTGGTAGTCTGGGTCTTAAGGAGACTCCAGATTTCTCTTTTGGAAGTTTTGGATCACTATTCTAGACTATACATTCAGCAAACACTTCCATCCAAAAACAGAATCCATGTTGTCTGAATGGTCCAACCCTTTAACGGCAGCAGCTTGGGTTTGTGCCATCTGGTTGTGGTATCGTCCAGCCTTCATCAGCTCAGATAAATCAGTTCAGCCACTTCTTTATACAGTCTGCCATCTCCCCCCTACTCTCCAGGGAAAGGAGCATTGTTACATAAGGTTTTTAACTAACTGCTTTTCTTTTACCTTTTTAACTGAATCTTTTTTTATATATACACTATTGCCAATAAAGTTGGAATAAAATATTTGTACCTCTTCACATGAAACGATGATGACAATGTGATGTATTCTTTATAGATAAAGTGAAGTTTGGACTCGTTATGTAATCATTGCACCGATCAAAGGTGATTACTGATGTGTAGGAATAGGAATAAAAAGGAATGTGTCTGAAACCAAAATTCTATTATTGTGTTAGTACTGTATCAATCAAACATGCATTTTAACCCTTTCAAGCATGACTTATGAGAAGCTTAATCAAGATTTTTTTTTTTTTTCCTGAGTGTTTTTATTCTTTTGGGCATGAAAAAAAACCCAAAACAAAACAATGCGATTTAATTTTTTTATGAACCTAGTTTTCATGGAGTTTCAAAAATGTTCATTCAGGTGGATGCCATGTGTTTGATTTTAGAAGCAAAAAAACATGCATTTACTGATGAGTTGTGTGAAAACCAAGAAATAAAAACATTTTTAATGCTGCTAATCTTGAGTTTTCTCACATTATAACATACTCTAATACTAGTTATTACTCACTTCATGGAGATAATATGCAAAAAACAACTTTTTGTTTAAAAAACAAACTGTACATTACAGTCTAATAACAATTAGCAATTGATTTCCACTCAAATATGTTAGCGCAGATCAGGTTTATCTAGAACAGCAAAGCTTAAATGTCAGTGTATTATGGGGTGGTGCATAAGCATCCACCGTGTTGGCTGATATGAAACTGAAACAACAAAACCCATGAATAACAGCTGGAGAGTAGCTGTCCACTGTAGTGACCACTATGCATGAAAGGGTTAATATAGGCTCAAGGTGCAGACAAGACATAAAACTAATACTGAAGCTCAATAGAAAAACAAAAGCACAATAATAAAAATATAATTTAAAATAAATAAAAACACACCAAAGACAGCAGTACAGATGTCCCCATAGCTAGGACTAGTATTGTATTGTCTCGTCTCCTAAATGCATCCATTCATCTTATTGTTTGAAATCTAATCATTTCAATGAGGCCAAACAAATGATTGATTGACTGATTGATTGGCCACATTATTTGTTGTGTCAAAACAAATAAAGCTGTATATAGTACAAGTGGATACTGTTACCATCCTCAGCTTACCCACGTGCCTCTTGTGTCCTCAGGTGGTGTAGTCCTGATCCATGGTGAGGTGGTGCATCGTAGTGCTGAGAACACCTCAGAAGACTCCCGCCATGTGTACACCTTCCACATCATGGAGCACCAGGATACTCGCTGGAGCCCCGAAAACTGGTACGTTTCAAACACTGAGTTTATTTTCTGTTACTTATGGGGCGGCCATGGCTCAGGATTTAGAGCGATTTAGACCAAAAGGTTGGCGGTTCGGTTCCCGCTCTGTGCTGCTGTGTCTTTGGGTAAGACACTTCACCCACCAGTATCACTCACACTGGTGTATGAATGTGAATGAATGTCTGGTGGTGGTTGGAGGGCCGTTAGGTGTGAACTGGCAGCCACGCTTCTGTCAGACTGCCCCAGAGCAGCTGTGACTATAAATGTAGTTTAACACCACCAGAGTGAGAATGTGAGAGTGAATGAGTAGTGGATCAATAATGTACAGCCTTTGGGTGCCTTGAAAAGCACTATAGAAAAAAATCCATTATTATTATTATTATAATTATTATAATAATAATAATTATTATTATTATTATTATTGTTATTATTATTGTTGTTATTATTATTATTATTATTATTATTATTATTCACGGATGATTTATGATGAAAAATGAGAAGTGGGAAACTGAAGCAGCATCTAAACCATCAATGTGGGATAATGACTACAAATGCATAAGGTGGCAAACACACTGTTTTATATGTTGGAAATTCAGACTACAAACATAATTATCCATGTGATCAATATTTTTGAAGGACAGAATTGTCTCTACCATTACTTACATCCAGTTGTGGAAAAAATGATTAGACCACCCAATGTTTTCCTCAATTTCTTGTTCATTTTAATGCCTGGTACAATTAAAGGTACATTTATTTGGAGAAATATAATAACAACAAAAATATCTCAGAAAAGTTTAATTTCAGAGCTGATATCTATCCATTTTCCATGCTTTTCTTGATAATAACCAACATCACATAAGTTCTTACAGCAATATCTATGGCATTGTACTGACAAAAAGTGCTTTTAGACATTCCACGTTTTCTATTTTGTCTGTTTTAGTCACAGGATACACACAGGAGTTAGTACTTGATTATGTAACCAGTGTTTTTGGTGATCTAATATTTTTTTCCCACAACTGTAGCATAGAAAACACAGTCAGTTAGGAGGCTATGCGCTGACAGAACTAGAGTTGCATCCAGTTATTAGTATTTTTTATCAACAGAGCACACATTATAGCCTTTGTCCAGCTGTTTGTCCATCCCTTTTTCTCACTTCTCCTCAGGTCCTCAGTTCCTCACCTCAAATCTTATTCCCTCCTCCAGAGATGTGAGCAGAGTGGTCGAGGTGAGGAGTGAGGACAGAGGAGCTGAGGAAACAAACATTTAACAAAAATCAGACATCCTCAGAGCAAGTAGCTGTGGTTAAAGCTTACATGTGTAACAGCTGCATCCTCTGTGTGTGGTGGTGATACGATGAACCGCTGTATTTTAGGATCTCTGACAGATGGGTGCTCATGTAACCATTAAGATTAACATTTGACTGAATTCATAATGTGGCGTAACGTGTCAGTAGGTGATGAAAGAATGACATACATTTTGGTCATTTTACATAACTAATACAACTTTAGATAAAACTGATCTCCCTTGGACATGTGTCGCGCATAGATATACATACTGTCACACACTGTTAATACTGTAAATTGCACCTATTCATATTTTGTCTATGTTTGTTGTTTATTCTCCTAATCTCTATTCACGTTTTTAAAATTGGAAAGCAGGTGCAAATCAACATATGTCTGTCACTGCAGACAAGAAATATAAACTTACATACATATGACAGGCCATTAACTGAAATATAAATCTCAGAAAAAACAACAAATAAATGAAGTTAATACATATAAACATATTATATACATATAAAACACATGTCTACACATACATAAGGGCATCATTACTGTGCAAATGGTAAACATGAGTCCTAACAGTGAGATAAAAGAAAAATAGCGCAAAAAAACCCTGTAACCTCTATTCATCTCTACTAATCTCTGTTCTTAAATTGTAATTAAATGTTCTTTTCTTATTTTAGTTTTTATTTTATTTTATTTTGCTCTATTCTTATTTCTGTAGTACTGGTGTTTGTAACTATTACTGCACTCACTAGAGTGTCACTCCCAATTTTATTGTACACACAATAACAAAGGCTATTCTATTCTATTCTATTCTATTCTATTCTATTCTATTCTATTCATGCATATATTTGCCTAAACGACTTCTGCAAAGTTAGGATACATCTATGTGTCCTGTCTTAGCTCTTCCAGTTAACCTCTACATTTTGGGGCACTGAGTCATCATTCAAGATATTTTTTCTGAATTACAATCAGTCAAGAATAAAGTAAAAAATATGGAATAGAGAAAAGCTTTATGTCAGCACTAACCGCTATAAGTCAGTGGTGCAGCATTCAACATTTTTTAGTGGATGGTGGGTGTTACCCCAACTATAGTTAAGAACAAATGTGATTATAAGTATCAAAACTGTATTATTTAATCTGTTGAATGTCTCACAGTCCTCCATAAAAATAATTGTCAGGCATGAGCTGCAAAACAAACCCACTGAATGTAGACAATACATTTCATTATCTCATATTTAAGGGTGTATGCTGATTTCAACATTTTAACAGTGTTTATTTCAAACTACACTTTGTTTAACTGTTTCTTTTCTTTCGGCCCCTGTAGGTTGCAGCCCACAGAGGAACTTCCTTTCCCACCCCTCTACTCTAAATGAAAGATTTTTTTGGTATCTGGGGCATCACCCAGAGATTAAGAAAAAAAACTGACCAACATGTATTAAGACCTCTTAACACATTCCTGTAATTTAGTGTAATTTTGTATTCTGTGACTACCTGTCTGAACCACATTAGCTAAAACTGAATCTAATCACACTGATGAAAATATGTGTGGTTTATAAAAAAGCACAACAAGCAGAAAAATCATTTTAATAAACATTTTTTAAGACTTTCTCTCTCAATTTGCTTTTCATTAACACTCTGCAATCCAACTCATTTTTATGTCATGTTTATTAAGGGTTTCCGCATCAACACTTATCACCAAGTTCATTTTTTCTATATCTGGATGGCAGATTCCTTTACAGACAACAATAAGCATTTTAACCTTCAAGTCTGTTTGTCTTAAGACTCAAAATGAAAATGTATGGCTGAAAAACAAAAAAATGGCAATATATAATATACAAAACTTCTTAAGTTAAATTCAGCATTAATTGAGAAAAAGGATTTATTGTCAGTATGGAATCACCCCATCGGTCACACAGGTCCATCTTCTCAGTCCACAAATGACAAAATAAATAATAGTTTTTTGCTCTCATCTTCGATGCACTCAACATGCAGTTTTACATTTTCACAAATGTAAGGATGATCATTAAAAATATTCATAGGACCATGCTAGTAAATTGTCATCACAACATTAAAAAAGGGAAACAAAACACACACACAAGAGGTAAACAAAAATCTGTTCATGCGAAAAATCATGTTTTAGGGGTAATAGTGTAAGTGTAGCATCCTCATCCAAGTCGGATGGGACTGAACCTGAAGAAAAGGAAAAAAGGTTTCTAAAAAGCAGTTACTGAATAATACTGCAAGTGAATCAACACAAAAATAGTTGCTAAAAAGGAAGGGCCTGTTTTGTGTTCATTCGTTTTGGCCCAAAGCGTATCTACAGAGTCCAAAAAAAAAAAACAATACGAGGGGTTTGAAGGCTCAGTAGCACATGTACAGTTACAGTTTATCAGTAAAGGGTCCCATGAAACCACAGAAATATTACACAAAGGAAAAACGTCCAAATAATAATAATAATAAGAAGAATAATAAACTATAGGACACCTGTGTACATGTTACAGTACAGGATTTCATATCAGTGTCATGCAGGAGCATAGTGAGTTTCTGCCATATTGACGTATAAACCAGCCCTTACAAAGAAAAGTGGAGAGGGGCTTCTGGACGGCTGCCATGCTTTCATCTACTACAGTGATATCTGTAACGTGTGGTAGAAAATATACTTCTTAAGGCAAATATGTTCAGCAGTTAAGTCCTTCTTGTTGCCACAGGGGAGGCGAAAAATGTTCAAGATATTTATAAGCCTACTTAAAATAATGTTCTTCATAGGCAATACAAAGGCATGTTTCCATTTGCAAAAAGAAAGGACAATATACATAAAACCTCTTATTAATGTGCCATTTAGCATCTGCGTCATCTAGTAGAACAGACACCAGACATTTTTTTCCCCACTTTGCTAAACCTTCTGTTGCATAATTCAGGGGCTGTTGGTGTTCCTGGTCAAGTACCAGAGACAGATATGCAACGAGCCAAGAAGAAACCAAACACCAAAACTGTCACTGATCTGCAAGAATATTTAGCAACTTGTCCTCACACTTCTTACCCACTTCTGTTGCAACAATCAACTCATTCCTTCAACCGACCAATGCAGAAATGACTCTTGATCTGAAGTCAACAGACTCGAATGTCATGCTTACGTTTGCTGCCACTGATTTTGTTATAGTACCACTACAGTTGGCTGTTATAAATGACCAAACTACATAAGATTTACCAGACTTTATACTGTTGTCAGGTTTACACTTTTCCATTCTTGTGCTAATAAATTAACTCCCTGTCTGATTGCCAAAAGGACTTTCTATGACTTATATTGTCACGTTTTATTAATTTTTTACCCATGGATTCAGCTTTTTTGAACTACAGTGAAGACATTCAGGAGAAATCTGCAGGGTTTTTTTTCTCTTTTTCTTTTTTAAATTCTTGCTATCTGTCCATTCAAAGCAACAGCAAGATGAAGAGGTAGAGCGGGAGCAGGAGGTTGTCTATTTGCGAGGTGTAGGCCTCCAGCATGGCCACCAGAGTGATAGAGCCCACAATCCATGAGTAGGTGGAGTTCAGATTGATGCTCCCATCAAAGATGAGGAACACAGCCACAGCAATGATCTGTGCAAACACAGAAGTCGCAGTCCCCTCCATGGTTTTCTTTGTACCAGGCCATCGGATCTCCCCCATGGTGCTGCCGAAGACGGATGCCACAGTGTCTCCGACCCCTACGGCCAGCACGCCTGCATAAGGCACCAGGCCTCCCGCACCAGGAAGTATCCCCTTTGGAGCACAGGGCCCTGGGAACAGCCATATGGGCAGAGACATGCCCAGCAGCAGGTAGATGTGGGTCAGGATGAGAGGCCCAGAGTCCCTCTCATCCAGAAACAATGTGAGCAACTGCCTAAGCAGCTGACCCAGAGGCCTGATCCGAAAGTAACGCACGTACTCCAGGAACAAGAAAACTGCCAAGCAACCGACCGACGCCACATGGAGCAGCTGTCTGTCGTATATCAGCCCTGGAACATACGTGGCCACTACAATCAGATGAAAGTACTTCCTGACAACAGTCGAGGCCTGGTGCTTTTTGGAGCCTGACTGGCGCTGGTAGTTCTGATGTAAGACAACACAGGTGGCCACCGAAGTCAAAAACACCCAATACCCCAAGAGACAGAGTCTTCTGTCATTTAATGTGATGAAGTCCAGCAGCCACATGATGGGGTGGCGGCCGATGAATAGGGAGAGCCACGGCAGCAGGATTCCCAGCACCAGGACAGCTGTCATCATGTGAAAGAAAAGTGATGACACCCAGGTCTCAGACTCCATGAAACAGAAAAGCAGAGCGAAGAAGACTCCGAGTAGCAGTGACCCCACAACTACAACGGGCAGAAAGTAGTTGACTGGATCGCCTTTCACCTCAGCCAGGTTCAGAGAACGCTTAATGAGCTGGTTAACAATGAAACTGATTCCTCCCACGATAAGAAGTGCCTCTCCGGGTGTGAAACAGCGAGGCAGCAGATAGAGTACAATCAGGCTGAGATAAACAAAGATTAACAGCACCTCTAGGACCTCGATGACCTCAGAGACCGTCAGCGTCTGTTTTGTGGTGTAGAGAATAGCACTGCCAGCCATGCCTGCGATCACACATGTGTTCGTGGGCACAGGTCTTGTAATTCCAAGTGCAATCAAGGAGAGAAATAGGGCTAGCATCATGCCTGTGATGGTGACCACCATGGAGAAGCGCTCAAAGTAGACATTCCCTGAGGCAGAGCACTTTTCTCTCAGTGCTAGACCCAGTAAGGGCATCACCATGGAGGCTGGGACGATGCCGCTATTTGCTGAAGGACGAAACTGGAACACAGCACCACCTGACCTGAGCAAACGGTCCCATTTGTGCTGTACATAGAACGCTTGGATGACGAGGGCTATGCTGCACCACGAGTGCTGGTTCCAGACGGCCATGTGGACACACAGTACCACCGCCAAAACTACAGTAGACTCCACGAGCACGGGGTTGATCTGCATGGCTGCAGGGTGGAGACACTCAGAGAGGGAGGAGAGTTGACCTGAACAGATGGTCTGCAATAATGAAGGCCTTCTTCTGTCAGTTCCTCTTTCTGGCACCAGTCATCATTTGGCAGGCACTTTTCACTTCCCAAGATGTCTAAATGAGATTAAAAAAAATATATTTTTAATCATTAAGTTTTCCAATTCCAAAAAAACACAATAGTCTTAAGTAGAGCTGCACAATGTATCGTTTGAGCATTGTCATCGCAATGTATGTGTGAGCAACATTCACATGGCAGGTCCTGCAATGTAGGAAGCAAATGAACTCAACATGTGCATGCAGTGATCCACCAATCACAATCCTACTTAATCAATTTGTCGAAGCAGACCATGCCACTGCACAATGGAGTAAGTCGCTGGTAACAACATTAAAAAATGAGCAACAAACAAGAGAAAAATCACAGAAAACAAAGACTTGGTGCCATCAGTTCAGTTATCTGGAATTATTTTGGTTACAAGAATGATGATACTGAAACGTGTTCTGTGTCAACAGTGCTTTGTGCCTGCTGACACAACACGATGTAACACTACTAATTTGTTCGTCCGTTTACATTGGCACCACACAGCTATTTTATCCTCCTGAGTAATTTTTCATATTACAAGATATATCACAGGGTTAAAAAAAAAAATCAGTTTTTTTCCAATATTGTGCAGCCCTAGACTTAAGAGTGGTTCATGTTTAAGCATATTTGACTTAAGGGGGTGTTGGGTATTGCACTGTTCAAGTTCATGAGTCATCTCAGTGAACTCTGATCACAGTTTATCGTGCTTGCTGATATGAACTATGGCCCCACTGAAGACTTCACAAGCAACAAACCAAATGTAGAGCAACAGTGGGTGGTGGCAGGTACATTTAAATTATAATTTATCAGTAAGGCAATTTAATTTTTTATATTTTTTTGTAACTTTGTATAATTAAATATAATACTTTAGCAAATATTAACTCAGTTGAATAAAATGAATCCAGCTTAACTGACAGCAGCTATTCAGCTTTGACTTGAAGTGTCTTTCTACTTTGAATATATTTCCTTAACTTAAAAGTGCACGACTTTCATTTTGAATTTTTGAATATTTTCACATCATCGTGTCAGATTAACAGATCAGGTTACTTCTTGCGCTACTGTCAAAGAGACCCCTGAAGACATGCTTTCCACATCAGCTGCACCCTTTTGTTCCTGTGGGGGGGTTGGAGGTTGGGCTGACTTTCTTCATAGTCAGGATAGAGGTTATATTAACACATGGAATGATCTTAATGGTATAGGGAAACGGGAAAAAAAATAATGTACAGTGTTTGTCAAAGACATTCTAACACAGAACAAACGTGCCAGTGATATGCCAGCAAAGCGAGAAATACTTTTCTGTGCACGCCAAGGATGCTGCAACCTCGGACAGCATCAAGCTAATGGCAAAATACAGCTGACTCCACCGAGTTAGCATAACGCCGCACACGAAACTATAGCCGGAAGGAGAAACTAGACACAGGCCGACAAACCCGAGCATACGTACCACATAAGGACAGCTTTATCTGGAGGAAGGGATGTGCTGAGAAGACTCGGTCCCGTCGTTTTTGACAGATTTCTTCCCTTTGTCAGCTGTCGCTTCTTTCACACCCAGTAGGAGGGGGCCATATTTGACAGCCAGGTCACGTGGTACAACAGTAAAGCGCTCTCTTAAAGGGCCAGCGTCACGGACAAAAATTAAAGTACTCTGTTCAATATTTTGCTTTTTTTTTGGTATATTGTTTATTTCGAGCTTGAGCACTCCATGTACAATAATTATTATATACATTTCATTATATCTACACAGACATACATAAAGAATTTACTGTAAACACCATATACATAGAGAATTTTACACAAATATATGCATAGACAAATATACCTCAAGAAGTACACATAGAGAAATATACATAAATATACATACAGAAATGTACGTAGAGAATATGCATAAAGAAATATACACCTGGTTTTATACAAAACTAAATAAATACATGAAAAAACAGAACTGACTCTGACAAGGGTTTTCTTAGGGTTTTTACAGCAACAGAAGGGAGGGGTGGTTATTCTGTTGGTTTGCAATTTGTTGTAAATTTCACAGGCTGAGGGTTTACATTTACCCTCGTTGTTTTGTTTTCCTTTTGAAAATGAAATTAATTGGCATAAAAGGAGAAAATATATCTTATGAATAACATAGCTTAGAGAGACACCATAGCTTATCTTATATAGTCAATTTCACATCTATTAACAATCTGAAAGAAAAATGTTAACTGATTCATTAATAAATGAAACTACTTTGAAACTGTACCTGGGCTTATATATCATGTGTGTAAAATGTCTCATTTTAATTTGAAAACTGTACTCCTTTTGCTTTTCTGTGTTTTTCTCTATCCTGTTGCTTATTATATTCCTCTTTCGTGTATATAGTATGTTTACTTTCTATGCTAAGAAAAAGAAGGTAAGGAGAAATAATTATGTTTGTGTAGGCTATTTCTTGTCAAATAAAATAAGTCAATAGATTATCTTGAATAAATGTATTGATTTAATGTTTACTTTAGCTGCTGTAATAACTTTACAGATCTTGTAGTAGATCTTTGAAAATAAATTCAATTTCATCAACATGAAAATGTGGGAATATGGTTGGAAAATTAAAGAAATTAATGATTCTTACACATTTAGGAGCAGATGGGTAGAGAAAAAATGTATTAGCCTCCAGAAGATGCCAGTGGCCTTCACATTTTAACAGTAAAGTGGCCGCAAGTAGCCAATATGTGTGCACTCCAGGTGGAAGTAGATGAAATGACTGTTAAGTTGAGAAGACTCCAAATAAGTATTTTGTGTATTTACAGGGGCAGAGGGATGATCATCTCGAAGAAGTGTCCTCATCCCAACCTGGGAACAGTCAATAAGTAAAGGGGATCATTTTGGTAGAAGTATAAAAGGCTGAGAAAATTAGTACTGCAAATTTTGCAATTAGTCCGATTGTGGTTCATCCACTGCACCCTCCATGGTTTCTACCGGCTCAGAATTAGAATCAGAATGAGCTTGATTGGCCAAGTATGTGAACACATACAAGGAATTTAGCTTCGGCCTTTCTTAACTCATAATGTACAATTCAACATAGACACACTTAAATATAAACCTAATATAACCAACCATTCAAATAGAGACAAAGACAACAATGGGTTGAGAATGGTGTGAGATAAATGTAAATAACTGAATAGATGTGTGCAGAGATTGGTCTACGAAATATGTTTATGTATATATTATTTACAGTGTGATTTATATTAACAGTATGTACATAGTTAGAGTGCAAATATAATAT
>JAPTGZ010000005.1:33428622-33438866 GCA_029814645.1 Fowleria isostigma | reverse complement strand
GTATATGCGCAATCTTTCCATGTATGTCTGTGTACACATGTATGAGATGTATATGAAAAGTATTGATTATTGTACATATATATATATGAAATTGCCACTGTACCTGGAGTGCATGAGCTCGAAACAAAATAAATGAAATGAAAAAAAAAATGAAATGAAACCATGTTGTTTAAAATCAGCTGTTACCATGGTGATGAACCGTTCAGCAGGTCAGCTGTTACCTTGGCGACGAGCTGCCCTTACATTTACATTTTGTACAACTCTGAGCCTCTCGCATTTTCTGAATGTTTCTGAAGTTGTCTAGTAATATTTTTAAATCTCCCTAAAATGTAACTGAAATTATAAGTGTGTCGAAGGTAGAATAGGAGACCTTTTAAATGTAATTTTTTCCAGTGGTATACCTTGTAGGAAATCAAAGGGTTATCTCTGCCATTTAGTGTAGATACCATTAGAGGACAAGTTGTATACAAAACAATAGACAAATTTATGTTCTCAATTATCAATGTATACAACAATATGAGGACAGACAACTATCTGAATTTATTACGACTATTGGAAAATTTTAATGTGCCCAAGAATTATGAACACTATATTCACATGTAGCCTACATGACATGAGATGATAAATGTGTATGTCTGAGTGCTTTATTAAAATATACCTCTGAATTTTTTAGGAGCTGTCGAGAATTGTGGACTATACTGTTGGGAAGATCTGCATTACGAGAGGCGGTATGTTTCATAAGCACCTGAGAAAATATTGCTTTTTGTTGGTCAGTTCGAGATCCACTCCTAATACCTGTAGTTATACAAATCACTTTTGGGTGATTTCATTGTTTTAATGACATAATCTCTGATGCTCAGTCTCAGATAGAGGCAGAGCTCGACAGACACTGGGACAGACTACATCAAGGACTCAGTTACTATAAGCCACCAAGGTACTGTAATGTTTAATAATAAATCATAAAATATTTTCTTTATGTATTAGAAGAAAGTGTAACTGTCATTGTGTCTTCTAGCTCCTCTTCTGCAGGGAAGGTGAAGGAAAACAAAGGTGTCGCACAACCATTGAAGGATTTTGGTCTTAGGATCAGCAAGCTACTAGTGAGTTAAAATGGCTGTACTTATGATGATTTAATGATCCATTTCAGAATTATTTTACATTCCTCTAATGCTTAATTTTTCAGGGTCTTGATGAACAACAAAGTGTCCAGCTTTTACAATGCTACCTACAGGAGGACTACAGAGGGACCCGCGATTCATTGAAGGTGTTTGTTTTTACATGGATATATTCAGAAAGAAAAGTTAAAGGTCAAATGTTGTCTGTACAAATTGCAAGTAAGGCACAGTAGACTATGAGTGGTGTAAGTTGAATGTTTTTAGCAATCATCAAACTGGGGGAATGTTCTATGTTTGGAGGTATTTCTGACATTGCTCATAGAATGCATGATGAACAATCAGGTCATTTGTAGCTGATGAGAGTAGTTTTAAATTTTTATACTTCTCAAGGAATTTTCTTATGATGTTGCTGTGATAACATTTCATAATGGATACAACTGTATTAAATCTTCGGTGCAGGTTGTTCTCAAGGACGACCGACAGAGCCAGGCACTAATGCTGAAGGTCAGTATCAGATCTGTCCACACGTTTTATTTGCTGATGTTTTGTACCATAATTAGGTGTTTAATCCAGTAATAAAAAATAATGTGACGCATCTATTTTTACAGATAGCTGACTATTACTATGAGGAGCGCATGTGTCTGCTCAGATGTGTCCTCCTATTACTGACATACTTTCAGGATGAGCGACATCCCTACAGGGTAAGAAACAGCTTCACTAGTTTGGTCACGTCATAAAGTGGAAGACCATTTGAGAGGTCAACATGACTGAGGGTTGTGCGCTACTTATTTTGTGACTATGTTTTTTATTTTTTTAATTATATTTTTCCACATTTAGTTACACAGTATATGCATAGAAAACTCAACCCCCCACATCTCATGTTCCTTCTTAGAGGATTAATAGGATTAAGTCAGCTAACATACAGTAAAACAAACTTGACTTCATAAAAAAGAGAATAAATAAAAATTATTAGAAAAATGCAACACTTCATATCACATTTAACTAAAAGGGGGCTGGTCTCTTCCACAACAGTCAGAGAATTTCAAAATAGTAAACATACATTTATCCCCGAAATCCAACAGACACTAGCAAGATCGATATACCTACTTTGATACTTATTCCACTTGTCAGACATACTAGTAGTTTCCAAAAGACATAAGCGCTGTGACAATGGAATGGATACTTGTAAACATTGAGATGTCAACTGGATAAGAGTTCCAAAAAAAGGAGAGTGAGTAACATGACCAAAACATATGAAAAAATGTTCCTTTTTGTCTGTATGGTTTATTGCATAGGCCGAGTACTGTAATTGCATCACTAAACTGGAGAAGGACTTGGTGACCAACTACCAGTCACAGTTTAAGAACCTCTTCAAAGCAGAAGCACCAACATGGGAAACCCACGGAAACCTCATGGTAATAATTGACACTATGTGATCAATTGGAAATTCTGATGTTAATCTAGGTCCTGTCACTTCTTTTAACCCAAAATTTTGACTTTTTTTTCATTTTCAGACAGAAAGGCAGGTGTCTCGATGGTTCCTCCAGTGTTTAAGAGAACAGTCTCTGCTGCTGGAGATTATCTTCCTCTATTACGCTTACTTTGAAATGAGCCCATCTGACCTGCTGAGCTTCACAAACATGTTTAAGGAACAAGGCTTTGGTTTGCGTCAGACAAACAGACATCTGGTGGACAAAAGTATGGACGCACTGGTGGACCGTATTGGGTAAGAGCCTTTTGTGTTTTATTTCATTTCATTTATTACAATCCCCAGTAACAACTGAGATTCCTGGGGTCTCCTCTACAGTGTTTTGTATTTTTAAGGTGAGCTGTGTTGCAGTTTATATTAATAGTATCTCTGATTGTTAAATAAAATTGCTGTGCAAATTTAGCAGATAAAGCATTAGAATGGCAAATGTTAACCAAATGCTCAGCTGCTCAGAGTGACATCAAACAGACTACCATACTTAAAGCTGAAACGCTCGATAGTTTTTCGTGTCTTGAGGCTAAAATGCCACAATAAACTTTCAGCATATTCAAGAGGGCATGAGACTTCTGCATCTTCTCCCCTCATTTGTTTTGAGGCTGTAGAAGAGCTACTCAGTGACACTTTGATTTTTTTCTAATCGAGGACTTAAATCTGTTTGATATTTGTAATTACAAATTACTGCTCAGATTCTGTCAGAAGGTCAGGGTTTCTTTATTATTACCCTTGGGTAAATTTGTTTGCAGAAGAGTATACAGCATCGTAGTATCAAAAAAACAAGACAGTCAACTAGGGCTGCACGATTTTGGCCTAAAATAAAATCCCAATTTTTTTTTCCTCTAAAAACTCAATTTTTGATTTCGATTTTTGGGTCTACAGAACAGAGAGATAATTCATCATCAGAGGTAGTCAGATCCGTGAACCGGGGGAGGGAGAGGGTGTGCGCTACCAGACCTTATGACTCGTACACACACTAGTTGCATGTCGTTCTGTGATGGGCCACAGAAGTTCTACCAGTGTCAGTCAGTGACAGGCATCAGTCATGTATGCATGGACCAGATGAGTGAGATAATCATAGGCGGCCACGAGACGCGGACAGCTGCGTCTGACATGGAACATCCGGGGCTCGTCCGGTTATGACCCGAAGCTCTGATGTGTGCTGGACGCACAGTCCGAGTATGCAATTTTGTGATGCCATCACAGATTTAAGGTCGGTGGTCATTACATGGAATTTTGTGAAAGACCACTGTGACAGTTTGGAGGAAGGGCCTATGGTAACCCGGAGGGCACAGGTGGATGCGGAGAGATGCGTGGCTCGGAGACACAAGAGAAATAAAATTTGACAATTACCCTGTTTTAAAAATCTTCCTAATTAAAAAAATCGGATTTTGATTTAAAATTGATTAATCGTGCAGCCCTACTGTCATATCACAGAAACAATTAGACACAAAACAGATGAGATGACATAGCCTAGTCTTCAAAAAAGTAGCTACTATTGGCAGTGAGACTCTATAGAAATAAAATGAAGGTGAGAGAGATGAGCTTTGACCGGAAGTGACCCGAAATGGGATTCTGCTGATCTAGATTGTGTCTTGGGGTAGATGCTTGGCTTTATTTTTTTATAACAATGTCAGAAAACTATGACTAAATCTGTCATGAAAAAAGTTCAACTTTCAATGTGTGATATTTAGTGACATATAACAGTGAAACTGCAGTTTGGAAACAACTGACTACCTCTAGATGTTACACACTGGAACTTCAGTGTTGAGTTAGTTTGACTACAATACAATAAAAAGTTGGGTTTTTTTTTACCTGTGTTTTGAATCTGCAGACACTTGAGCTCTCTTATCCTGGTTGAGGGAATGGACATAGACTTCCTTCACAAGTGTGCTTTGGAAGACTGTACAGAGCAGCATCAGTTCTCCTCTGCTCCTGATGTCATTAAGGTAATTAAATACTGCGTCTAAGAGAAGTCTTGATTCCCATTAGCTTCTGGCATTAGCCTTTATTTTTCCTTATTGAACAGAATCGTTTACACTGCATGCAGGTTAATTTTCCTACCATTATAAGACTGACGGTGCAAATCCACTGGCAAGGAGGCTCTGCTCCACTCTGGATCGTCAGAGCCCCCCGGAAGAGCGCGTGGTGGGAGTGTCCCGTTTGTAGATGGGCGTGACTAGGCTCTTTCTTTTTGCCCTCGTAACCACTTAAAAACTTTATTTCTGTGAATGTATTTGTGTTATTACTTATTATCAACAGCAACAACTTTGAACTTTTTTTCCATGCCGTGTTACACATTCCCTGTACAACTCTATTGGCGTGCGGTCGTCCGACGTCATGTTGGACCGCCCAGGCGTTGCTCTGCTGTTGGATACTTGCTTGGTGCTCCACGCTCATCTTTGCATAAAGTTGGCTCAGCTCAATTTTATGCAAATGAGAGTGCGGAGTGACCCCCCCCCCCTGTCGATTCGAGCGCGGAGCTTTCCCACAATGCTTTGCAGAAGTTCCGGCGCACGAACAAGGCGCGTCCCATAGAAATGAATGGAGAGGGAGCAGAGTGGAGCGGAGCGTCCTTTGCCAGTGGATCTGCACCGTAAGGTGCATCGCCTGAGCTACTTTGGGCACCACTTCAGCCAAAAAGTAACATCAGCTTTGGAGTTGCGATTATTTACTATCTGCTTATCATCTTTTCCAGTTTCTTTTGCAAAGACAAAATTATATGAAGATCATAGACCCCAAACTCCCCACACATGTTCCTAATTTTCCCACAAACATTAGTTGGAATCCCGACAGCACCTAACTAACTGAAACTATTCTAAATCAAATGTCTAAAACTGCTTCTGTTCGCCGCTTTCTTCAGGAGATGGATCAGCTGCTGCAGACATTTGGTGACATTCCTCATCAAGGCCCAGTGCTGCTGGCCTGGGTTCTACTGAGACACACGCTGAGACCAGATGAATCCAGTCCAGTGATCAGAAGGATAGGCAACACAGCCCTGCAGCTGGGGGTTTTTAAGTACCTCTCAACTATGCTAAAAGCACTCGGAGCCTCCGGGAATAATGTACGAACACAAGAATGCACAGTTGGATCATGTCAAATGCTGAGCAAATATTTGATCACCTACAGTTCCTAAGCTACCAAAACCATTCCATAACATTTGTAGGTAAAGATGTTGGACTTTTCCACACACTGTAATCAAGTACTTAGAGTGGTGGTTATTTAGAGTGCCTCTGGTTTTCTTTACCAGATTGTTAAAGTTAATGACATGTTGCTGCAGAACTAAATCAGTCAGTAATGAGATGACTGGAATAAAAAGCAGCTGGTTGAAGAGAAATGTGCTACATCCTGAGTCAGTTTTAGATTCGCACAAGCTGAGTGAATCAGACCTCAGGTTCCATGATTGTCCCTCCATTCTGTGCTTATTTATTATTATAATAAAAAAATCTCCATTTTCCTGCTCTTAATGTTTTCTGTGTCTTTCTGAACACTTCCAGTGCACAGCAAGCACAGCCAAGATGTGTATCTACGGCCTCCTGTCATTTGTGATCACTTCTTTTGAGGAGGAAAGCCTACAGGTATAGCTCTAAATGATACACGCACTTTTATGTCTGTCATGGTCCTTACCCACCCTCATATTTTAACTTGTTTTATCATAATCCATGTGACAGACTGACGGAGTAGCGACACAGTGCTCCCACCTGATCGATGCTGCCTGTGAGGTCCTTTCTGCTCCCAGTCTGGCTGAAATCTTTTGGGAAATGGTGAGAACTAAAATGAAGTGTAAAGCTCTTTAGAGACAATGACAACTCTTAATCATGTTTTTTTTCTTTCAATCCAGAAGCCTAATATGGGGTTAGGAATGATTTTGGACAGTGCGGTTGGGATGTTTCCTCATAAGATTGGACCACTGTTACAACTTCTAACTGCCCTTCTGTCAAACAAGTCCACTGTTAAAAAGGTAGAGTGCGTGTCCTCCATGAGCAGACTTACACCCTTAAAAAAGTTTAACAATACTTTTAATGTGTGCATGTGTGTTTGACAGGTTTACAACTTTTTGGATAAGATGTCCTTCTACACACAAGTTTACAAGCACAAGCCCAACGACATCATCTCCAAGGACGATGAGACATTGTGGAGGAGACAGACACCAAAACTTCTCTATCCACTTGGTCAGCCTTTGCATTTTTTTCTGCATTTTTAATGCTCTGTGTTAACTTGATTTTGTCCTCATGGTTTTTGTTTTTTTTGTCATCTGCACCAACAGGTACAGGGCAGACTAACCTGTGGATACCACAGGGCGCACTGGGTCAGGTGATGATCGGAGGAGAGCAGGGATACGTGGTGCGCTGGGATTATTCCTACAGCTCCTGGACGCTCTTCACCTGTGAGGTGGAGATGCTGCTACATGTTGTTTCAACTGCAGGTACATGAATAAAATGTGGTTATTCTGACTTGACAAGTCACTAAAATTCTAATTGAAAATGTGGTAATGAATTTCTGCCTGACTTTTCTCTGTGCGTCTGTGCCTTTTGTGGATCTAGATGTTCTTGCTCACTGTGCTCGTGTGAAGCCCATCCTGGACCTGGTCCATAAGATAATTAGCACAGATTGGACTGTGTCAGACTGTCTATTGCCCCTCACTTCACGCATCTACATGTTGCTGCAGAGGTGAACTAGCTTTAATGCTCATTAATTTAACAGGCATATGCAGTCCATTTTATGTGAAAGTAAAAACACATTGTTCTCCTGCTCTGTCAGGTTAACCTCAGTCATCAACCCGCCAGTGGAGGTGATCGCCTCCTGTGTCAATTGCCTCTCTGTACTTGCTGCAAGGATGCCTGGAAAGGTTGGTACAGTAACCTTTGGTCATATTTGTGTTTTGTAGCCACTAATTTTTTTAAATTTTATTTTTTAACCACAAGCTCTATTTTCATATTTTGTCATAGGTGTGGTCCAGTCTCCACCACACAGGTTTCCTCCCTTTTGCCTCAAACCCTCTGACCTCCATGGCTCAGTGTATCAGGTAATAAGCTCACACTCTGGACTGTTAAAGGTTTAATTTGTCTTGCATTTACATTCTCGAAAAAAAATTGAGACCCAAGTTAACTGCTCCTCTGGAAACTTGTTTGGTCTGCTTTACTTTTTTTTGGTCTTTTTGTTTTTTTTCTATGCTCATAATGGAAAATATTTGTATTTGGCTTTTAGGAGAAATATTGTCAGTAGTTTCTCAGATTAACTAAAAATCATCATTTTAATGAAGCACTTGTACTGATAAATAGTAAAAGCAGAGTTTTTATGGCTGTTTTACTTTTTTGTTACAGTGCTGAGGGGATGAAGGCAGGTAACTATGGCAACCTGTTGGTCCAGATTGAGCAGCCCAGAGGGGAATACGCTGTGACCATTGCCTTTCTCCGTCTCATCACAACCCTGGTTAAGGTGAAATTCTTTTCCCCCAAACACTGACATATTCTATGGTTCAACCCTCCAGTTTAATGTAAAATACTGGTGTATGCTGTGTAAAGCCTTTCTTTGTTTTCATTTCAGGGTCAACTCGGCAGTACTCAGAACAAAGGCCTGATCCCCTGTGTACTGCTGGTGTTGAAGGAGATGCTGCCCACTTACCACAAGTGGCGTTACAACACCTATGGAGTCAGGGAGCGGATAGGTTAGAGCACATCTGTGACAGCAGTCATGAGTTTATTGTTTCAGTCTTGAAGTGTAAAATCAGAAACCTACTCTTTGTGTCACCAGGTTGTCTTATTTTGGAGCTGATTCATGCCATTCTCAATCTGAGTCCAGAGGGAGAGGATCAGGGCAGGTAAGCAACTCCCCTGGGAATCCAGTATTGCAAAGAAAAGGAACACTGCACTGTGGGAAAAACTTGAGGAAGATGGAAGCAGTGTTGGAAAGTAGATGGTAATCTGGAACAGCATGATTAAACTAATACGCATTGTATTGTATTCAGTTATAGTTACTGAGAAAAATATAAATTATAAACCCTATTCCCAGAAAAGATGTTTTTTTTTTGTTTGTTTTTTTTGCTGAAAGAATAGTTAACATTAAAATCTAAAAAAAAATAAATAAAAAGTTCTAATTCTTTTCCACCAACTAACTTTACTGTGTTGTAAATATTACTTCTTTTAATTGTTTAGGACTTGAGAGCACAAACTGTCACAACTGTGTTTTTTTTTACTGTTAGTTATTAGATATAGAGCACAGGTGTCAAACCAAACATGCAGCCCATGGGCTAAAACTGGCCCACCAAAGGGTCCATTTGGGCCAGTGGGATGAATTTGCAAAGGGCAGAAATTCCACTGAAGATATTAACAGTCAAGGGTCTCAAACTCTTTTTTAGTTCAGAGGCCACATACAGACCAACTGTGATCTCAAGCAAAATAATAGCATAATTTATAAATGACTCCAAATTTTCTTCTTGTTTTAGTATAAAAAAAAAAGCTAAATCACATGAAAATGTTTACATTTACAAACTGCACTTTCATAGAAATGTACATAACCTGAACCAATATGAACAACCTGAAATAGGGAAGTAGTAAATAAAATTAAGTGCCATTTTAACAGTATTCATCTTCAACAGCACAAAACATTTAGTAATAGGCAGAATACTGTTAAAATTGCACTTATTTTTCTTAAGAAATTTAATTTTTTCACATTATTCATTTTTTTGCTTGGATAGATTGTAAATATTAATATTTTCAAAATTTAATGTTATTTTTTTGCACTAAAACAAAGAGAAAAATTTATAGTTATGTTGTTATTTTTCTCGTCCAACCCACTAGTGATTGAATTAGGCTGAATGTAGCCCCAGAAAGAAAATGAGTTAAACATTCTACATCAGGGATGTCAGTGTACTTCATAAATTGCTAATGTGCTTCTGTTCTTGTTGCAGCACTCCCACCCTGCAGTCTCTGTGTATCTACAGTCTGGCAAACACCGAGGCTGGACAGGCAGTGGTTAATATCATGGGGGTTGGAGTGGACACCATTGATGTGGTTCTGGCTGCACAACCGACCAGGTCAGCTGCTGGTAGTGCAGTTCTAATCACAGTTAGTTCTGCATTCACATTCATTCACTTCATGTATGATTAGTTTTATTGTGCTGAAGTAGTTTTTCTGTCCTCTAACTTTGCACAGCGGTGGCTCAGAGGGTCCAGGTCAGATCCTGATTCAGACCGTCAAACTGGCTTTCTCTGTCACTAACAACGTGATCCGTCTGAAACCGCCTTCTGACGTCGTCTCCCCCCTAGAGCAGGCTCTCACACAGCATGGTGGCCATGGCAACAACCTCATAGTTGTCCTGGCCAAATATATTTATCACAAACATGACCCGGCACTGCCTCGTCTCGCAATCCAACTACTTAAAAGGCTTGCAACGGTAAGGACTTAAAATGTACAGTCGCGGAAAAAATAATTAGACGACCCTATGTTTTTGTGAATTTCTATTTCATTTTAATGCCTGGTACAACTAAAAGTACATTTGTTTGGACAAATATAATGGTAACAACAAAAATAGCTCTTAAGAGTTTCATTTCAGAGCTGATATCTATCCATTTTCCATGGTTTTCTTGATAGTAACCAAAATTACATAAGTTCTTACATCAATATCTATGGCATTGTACTGACAAA
>JAPTGZ010000005.1:33396261-33406365 GCA_029814645.1 Fowleria isostigma | reverse complement strand
GGTCTTGGTCTCGACAAGGTTTGGTCTTGGTCTTGCCTCAGTGTTCATGGTCTTGGTCTTGGTCTTGTCTTGGTCTCAATACCCTCCAGTCTCGGTAGTGTCTTGGTCTCGGTCTAGCCGGTCTTGACTACAACACTAGTAGACACTTTCAGACCTTGAACATACAGCATTAGAATTCAAGCATTTTCACTGATTTCAAGAACCCATTCGAACCCTGCTATCCAGCCTGCTAGAGTAAATCATGCTGTCTGTATCTATCAGTTTCGACCCCTCCATGCAACTTTGAAGGTCACAAATTACAACACGTTTCCGATGTTAAATGCCAGGCACACGTTGCTCTGATGAACAGGACAGATAGTACTGTCTCTTGTTACTTAGATTACTTTGTGTAAGTATACCTGACCTTCTCTTCAAGGAGCCACATGTAATCAGTATAAATGTTAAGATTATTTTACATCAGAACACTAAAAATGCAATGCCTAAAAAACAAAAACAAAAACTCACCATGATCTGATGTAATCTGAGTTGAGGGCCAGATCATGGTTCATGAAATGTCCCCTCTAGGCATTAACAATGTAAAATACTGGGAAAAAGTTTAGCACAGAAAAAGAAAATCTACACATTAATATAGCTACCAATAACAGATTTATTTTATCTGTGACACTTGGCTATTAGCTGCAGCCAACATATAGGACAATTTTTTCTATCATTATCTCACTGTCTTGGATCAATCTGCTCATTTTAAATCAAATCTGTAGAGCTGTAAACGGAAACAGTCTTGTATCTATAGTTTTTTAGTTTACAAAGCACACACTCAAAGCAACAAGTGAAGAAAAGGGAGAGGAAAAGTGATCTAACATAAACTAGACTCCAGGTTTCATATGTCAGCCTCTTTCAACTGTGTCAGTGGGACCCAGGGCAAGAGGTCACATCCCATCATTACAGTATGTGTCTTCATGGATGAGACGTCCACATGATAGACTCTCATGTTTCAGAGTCGTACTAATAGTGCTGAATAACGGTAATTGTAATGGGCATTTAGAATGGTAATTAGCAACCTTGTGCAGTTTCAGGTTGCATGAAGGAGTGTGGTACCAGGACTGACGAGATGCGTGAAGTATGGGCAGATGCCTGGAAATGTATCCATAACATCTCCTTCTACTGTACTTATTTATGTACAGATATGAAACAACTGATTAGACCATCAAAAACAATGGTTATGCAATCAAGTGCTAACTCCTGTGTGTGTCATGTGACTAAAACAGACAGAAAAGAAAACATGCAATGCCTAAAAATACTGTTTTTGTCAGTACAATGTCATAACTATTGATGCAAGAACTTATGTAATTTTGGTTATTATCAAAAAAAACATGGAAAATGGATAGATATCAGTGCTTAAATTAAACTCTTATGAGCTATTTTTGTTATTATATTTGTCCAAACAAATGTACCTTTAGTTGTACCAGGCATTACAATGAACAAGAAATTAAAGAAAACATAGGGTGGTCTAATATTTTTTTCCGTGACTGTATGCATGTGTGTGTGTGTGTGTGTGTGTGTGTGTGTGTGTGTGTGTGTGTGTGTGTGTACCTGTGCAGTTGTTCCTGCAGCTGTGTGTTTTCTTGGCTGCTGCGTTCCAGCCTCTCCTGCAGTCGGCTGTTTTCCTGCCTCAGGACTTCACATTCCTTGCGGCTCTGCTCCAGCTTGGCCGTCCTCCTGGCAAGAGTTTCCCGCAGCTTGTCATTCTCCTTCTGCTTATCTGAACACAAAGAAGCATGTTTATTGAAGAATTGTAAAAAAACAAAACAATGCAAATAAATTTAAAAAATAGCAAGATGGGAAATTAGAATTGAATTTTGATAGTTTTGAGTGAAAGGTTTTACCTCTTGACCCAGAGTTAAGCTGCTCCTTCAAGGCATGATTTTGTTCCCATAGGAACCGCACCTCATTGGCCAACTGACCATGCTCCTCGTTGCCATGGATGAAGATGTTGGTAGCTGCTACATGGATACACATGTGTGTCAGCCATCGAATAAAGGGTAAAAAGCAATATGTCGAGTATGGAATTTTACCACCGTGAATGGAAGACCGTGTCAGAGGTGGGGTCTGTACCTGGGTCTCTCTCCACTTCAGCCAGTCTCTTCTCCAGCTGTTCCCTGAGAAGGTCGTTGGTGCGGATGCTCTCCTCCAGGCGCTGCCGCAGAGCTCGGATCTCCTGTAAATGTTCTGCCAATAGACCTGTCAGAGAACACAGATAGATTCAGAATACAGCTACGTGATATTGGCAAAACTTACGATATGCAATATATATATGCAATTGTGACAATAATAATATTCAATCAATGACCCAAATCTGTGGTAGAACCTGGTGATGTTGCTACCTTCACACGAATAGAGTCAATATTTGGTTATTTTAATTAACATATAACAATGTGTAAATGACATGGATGTATTTCATAATAACTTGAGTGCCAGAGTACCATCATGTAAGAGCTTTAAATAAACTATATTCCATTATTCTGCCTGGTTTGGTAAATACTGCACATACAAATAAAATCTTTAAATATAAGTGTTCAGGCCTTGGCCAAAGTTATGTTCTGAAAATATTCACATTTTTTCAACATTAATAACATGTTAACTCATATTCAATCAGCAGCAGTAGCATTACTTCAGTTTTTAAACCAGAAAATCATGTTATAAGTGGTAGAGAAAACCACTCTGGTACCCCATGGCATGTAAAACAGGAAGTTAATGAAAACAATAAATAAATTATTACACATCTTTGCGATATGAATATTGCACACTCTGTAATCCCAATATTGATATTTTTGCATATATTATGCAGCCCTAATTCAGAATAAATAATACTGTGCATCATTCTAAAGCTTCTCCACGTTCTGTATGAACCAACAACAGTGCGCACTGACATGCTGATCAGTATAAATATATATATTTACCTGAATTGAGTGTGTGAGGCTGTTCAGACGTATTCTTTTGTGACCCTCCATCTTGTTTCGAAGCATCTGTTTGGGGCCCTGACCCATCCTGGTCTTGGCTTTGATCCTTTTTCTGATGGTGTGAGCTGGTCTGGGCCATAATTGAGCGATGCAGGTCCAGCTCTGTGCGCAGCGAGGAGTTGAGCTCCTCGCTGTTTCTCAGTTGCTCCTGCAGTCGGCCGTTCTCTCTCTGCAGGCCCTGCAGTCTGTGACTGGACACGCCTTCCTCTTGAGCTCCTCCTCCTCCAGGTGGGGCATCTCCTGCTGTCCAATCAGCAGAGTGTCGCTGGCCTACAGTTGAAGAAGGTGACAAAAATTTGATGAATGACAACAGACACCTACTGCACAAACTACAATTAGTAACTAATAATAACTATTACTCCAACCTACAGTTGACGTCCTCTACTTTTACTCCATGTTTAAACAAGAAGCTACATAATAAAATTAATGAATTACTGCAATCTGAGGAGCTTCTCAGATGAGTTCACCTAAGTGACAGTACCACACATTCTGAGAACACTACAGGAAGTGTGGCAGAGGCCTATCGACCCTAGTGCAGGACCTTGCACATATCCACAGGCCTTACTTGTCTCTTTAATAGCTTTGACCGTCTCTTTTCCTGAGGGAGCCACAATTTGAAGATTGAACCGGATAGGTGCCACTGAATAATGCAACTTTAAGTGGAGGCGGACTGAAACTGGACACCTGCTCTGCCCTTGGCCAGCGTGTATTGTCCTGTGGGATGCTTCAGTGCAACACAAAGAACCTGAGTGGAAAATAAGTGCTATAACAGGCTGTGACTAGATCATCTCTAATCTCATGACATACCGCTGGGACAAGAAAAGGGGAAAAATATGCATCATTAATGGAGCAGACAGAGGTTAATCCTATTATAGCCTAAAATAACTCAGTATTCAAGTACACACTACACCAAGTTTAAGCCACCATTTGAGACACTCAAGAATATAATTGGAACGGGTTTTCACACCCGTTCATTAATAAATTAATCATTAAGTTGTGTTGAATTAGTATGAATTTCTCTTGATTTGGTACATTTGTGTCCTGCACATTGTGTTAAAGTCAGTTTTGGTGTAACAATGCAGGTTTACAGCTAATTTCTTTGATGTAATTGCAACCATACAAGTTTAAGTAGTGAAACTGGGGGTGGGAGTAAACAAGTTCTCCTTCTCACTCCCTTTCAGGCTGCTAGGGTTGTATCTTAACAGTGAATTGCTGTATATATTTATGTATTATGTATATTGAGCACACATAATGATTACAACAAATGTCTTTGTATATTTATATATATTTATATGTGTATTATTTGTGTAAAATTCTCTATGTATATAGCATTTACAGCAAATTCTTTATGTACTGTATATCTGTGTACATATAATGAAATGTATATAATAGGTATTGTTCAGGGAGTGCGCAAGCTTGAAATAAACAATAAAAATAAAAAGTCTGTACTATGTATGTAAAAGGACTATCTGAACACATATCTGTCGTGTTTACCTGCATGCTTGTTGTGCACTGGTTTGCCACCTGGTGTGGTCGATCTGCTATGACAGGAGGAGGACGTCCTGTCTGAGTGGTACAGTTCAGAGTGAGAGCTGTGGTGGCTGCTGGGAGTCTGGCCTCTGAGCTGACCCTGGAGGGTCTGGATGAGGCGGTTCTTCTCTTGTAACTCTTTAGCCAACCTTAGAGGATGAAAAGTAGGAAGAAGAAGGAGAATTCATGATGTGAACAGGAGCTGGAATGTCTACTGGAAGCAACACCTGGATTTTTTTGGTCCACATAACGATGCAGAGTGAGACGGCAAAACTATTTTATATGAAAAAGAATCCAAACTGAAGTAAAAAACCCGAGGCACAAGAAGAGACACCAAAAAAAGATGAAGAATTCAAAGAAAAACAAAGTTTTCTAATTAGAGGGATTAAAACCATAAAGAAAACACGCGTTCACTGCAAACGTCATGCTGTCTGTCTGACTCAAACCCACTCACAGGTCCAGCTGATCCCTGGTGCATTCAGCCAGGGTGAGGTTCTGCTGAACCAGGAGGCTGATGTGCTGCTGCAGCAGCTCTCTTTCGCCCTCTAGCTCCTCACGTAGTTTATCTAACTCCTGCTGGATTCTAGCCGGGTTGTCAGGAAGATCGCTCATGCTCTCGTTACAGGACCACAGTGGCTGTGATCCCTGCTGACGCTCCTCAACACTGTCCACATCAGGGACACTCAGTAATAACATCTGCCACTATAAAGACTTAATTTATATCAGTTATGAAAAAGGGATTATGACAGTAGATATAGCACTTTACTACATCAAATAAAACTTCTGCTTTCAGGAAATGAGCTGCTGTGTTGTACTATTAATCCTTGTCAGGCATGAGAGATAACTGGGCTTCCCTTTTTCTCAGTAATCCAGTGGTTCCCAACCTTTTTTGCCTCGTGACCCCATTTTAACATCACAAATTTCTGGCAACCCCAGACATTCAAAACAGAGACATTTTTTGCTTAAATTAATTGGTTTTTGATCATGTAATAGTTTTGTGTATTATTATGGACGAAGGCAGAAAAGCCAGGATGAAATTACTGCACAAACTGAGAATTTTATTTTCTTGGTCAGGATCAGCCGAGCTTGTATTTACAAGGCTGCAAATTAAGACTGAACAATCAAGATCAATCAAGATATGTCCTCTCAGATATTATATTCTGCATGTTATTTGGACTTCATTTTTATTAGGAAAAGTGTGTGGTGTTTTAATTATAATGAAATAGAAATTTCAGGCAACTCTATTTGAATTCCACGTGACCCCACATTGGGATGCGAACCCAAAATTGAAAAACACTACAGTAATTAGAAGAACACTAAAGCATAAAGCACTTCATAAAAAAATACATTCTCTAATCATATACGAGTATGTAACCACTACTAGTGTTTAACATTTTACTTGATCCACAGATCAAGTACATAAAGAGACTGATCATAGACATGTGGTGGGATGTCTGATGTCTGGAACACTGGTGACCCAGTTTGAGCCCTGAACCTTAATGTTTCAAATGATACCCACAGAATTAGGTCAACAGCAGGATGCTATTCACAACCAACAATACACACACAGCCCAGGGTCACAAGGCAATTAGCTAATGGAGGAGGGGGTGGTGGGGTTTTTAAATGGATAAATCCCAAAACAGACTCAATATTAACACAAACTTCTGTGAAGTTACACATATGAAAGCTGAATACATCCCTTGATAAAAGCTAAAGCATTCTCACCGCGTCTTTACTAAACAAACATTTAGTAAACAAGAGCAGACTAAGAGGTTGACATGTACCTGCGAGACAGTTCTAGAGCCGCCACGTCCTCATTATCCAGATGAGATTCTCCTGGCAAACAGAGGAAAACACGCTGTCAAAGACCTGTCTGTAAAAATCAGTTACAAATCACTGCTCCCCTGTTCGTCCCATTTTTCCCGTGACTGCTCACTTCTTTTTGTATCAAGGAGTTCCTATACAATAGGTCTGTTTTTGTAACGCCACTTAAACAGCTGTTATTCAAAAGTAATTTATTAACGTGCATTGGACAAAGTGGAGTCCTTTAGAGATCCACAGTTAAGCAGGTGTGTTGCTTTGGGTAATGTGTGTTGGCAGACATCACAGGATGTCAAATACTGCTAATTAACAAGTGTTTAATGGCTCTGATTAGTACAGACAGGGAATACAAATACCATCGAGGCAGCGGCCGCCTTTGTCTAGCCGTCCTTCCAGCCTGTCCAGAATGCTCAGGCTCTTGTCCAGCTGCTCTTTGACCACCTCCCCCATGTAGTAGTCGACTTCACTGGCGTGCATCAGCTCCTTGAAGGCTTTGTTCAGCTCCTCCAGCTGCAGCCGGTGCAGAGCTCCCAGCCGCCGACTCTCCTTGATCTGCTGCCTCAGCTGTGACAGCTCCCTGGCCTGGGACTGCACCAGGGAGTCCAGTCTGTGAAGGAGCCCACGTGAGTAAAAACAAAACCCACAAACGCACTGAAAATATACCATCAGTCAGTCACCTTGTCAATGATACTGTGAATAAAACACGGACCTTGCTGGTGAGGTAGAGCGGCTGCGGGTCTGCTGCAGCTGTTCACTCGTGTTTCTGCAAAGTGTCCTCTCACTTTCTTGTTCCATATTCAGATAACTGGTTTTATCCTTCATCGCTTTGCCGTCTCCATCTTTTTTCTCTCTCAGCAGCCCAGTTCTGTAGCCCCTTTCAAGGCTGTGGTCTTCCCTCTGTGTCCCTTCTGAGTCTCTGATCATCGAAGGATCAGAGGTGTTGGCGACAAAATCACTGGATTGAGAGTTTCTTCGCAGAAGACTTTGCATTTGGAGAATGAGTTTAGTCTGGATTTCCAGCTGGATCTTAAGCTCTCTGACTTGTGTCTGAAGCTGGAGAGGGTCTTCTGAAACACCATAGTCCTCATAAACCTGCAGACTTTTCAGACTGACCTGGAAAAGTATAACAAAACAGTACACAGTTTTTTAAAAGTGAACTATGGAGGATTTACACGTGTTTCTGTGAAGTCTATATTGTGGTCTGTTTTGTGCTGAGAACTGGCTGTTTACTGCCACTATGTTCACATTGAAGCTAAAAATGGTCTTAGATGATAACAGCCACCATACATTAAATCTTATGTTAAGTGTTTCAAGTTAGATTTTTTTTTTAAGTTTTTCCACTGCCTTTTTGTTTGCTATACCACTGCAACAGTGTACAACACAAGCTGCTAATAGCATATAAATACAGTTTCTGGCCCCTGGGAAACACAGACACTAAAATAAATACTAAACTTTTCTACATTTCCTGACAGAAATGTGACCAGTGTGCTTACCTCTTGTCAGATTGGTAGACTTATAGCTTGGTACAATGTAAAAGCAAGAAATAGTACCAAAGACAAGCTGGTTATAAAGAACTACATTTATTTTTGACATAAAATGTCTCTCTGTCTTGTTAAAGCATTGTTGAAATAGGCTCCTTTAATTGAATAGCTCCATGTGATTGTGTATGTGATCTCAGGTGGTCATTCATTTTATATGGAGGATTTGTGTGAAGTTTTTGAGCCTTATGTATTTTTTATATCTTTTTAAAATTTCATTTTAGCTTCAGCTGATGACCATGCACTGTAACAGAGGAGATTTTGACTCAATCCAGGGGTTTGGAAGAGTCCCCTACTGAAAACCGTAAAACTTCATCTTCATACCAAACACATTCGGAAAGAGGACTGATATGCCTGTGTTTTAAAGTTTAAATGAAGTCTCTAGGTGAAAGTATAGCGAAGCAGTAGTGGTTGAAAAAAAGCCAAATTTTTTTTCCCTTCCCATTAAAAATGAATGGCATTTTTGATTGCATTTGTGAGCGAAAACTGTATGAGATATTGTTACAACATATGACATAGATAATCTTTGGGTAAAGATGGATATTTTTTGCATTGACAGTAGAATTTTAGGATCAATTGTGTGGGAGTGGTAGCCCTTTGAAAATGGCCAGTTCATTTCAGATGGACAAATTTGGCCAGTTTTTTGCAACTTTAACAAAATGCACTGAAATGTCAATCCAGATAATAGAACATCTTTTGAGACCAGGCTGCACATTTTTGTAATAATATGCTTTGGTCCATTTCCAATGCTCTGGGGTTGTATTTTTTGCCAAAGTTTTTTTTGTATAAGTCATAAGTCAGTCTGACAAACAATAGTTCCCTGTGCCTTGGACTGCACGCAAACACACAGGGAATTATTTGAGCACATAAGCAGGTGTAAACTAGAATCCAATGAAAGTGCAATAAAATGTAATCTGGGTGAATATCATCAGTGTTTACCTTTGCTGAACTGAGAGCTGGTGAAGTAGGGTATGGGGTGCTGGAAGTTGAGTAAAGGTTTTCATTAGAGGAGAAGGTGGCCTCCTGTTTCAACAAAGATGGCAAACTAGATGCACTGCAACTGGGATTCACACCAACCTCCAGATCTGGCAACAGAAATCACATAACCAGTCAAAAAGGAAAGGCATAACTTTTCATATAGTTTTCAAATATAACCAACTGGAATAGAAGGAAAAAAAAAGAAAGGTTATTGAGCACCGGTAAGTCATTCCCATTCTCCAGAGTAAACACATGCAAGAATTTGTCAATGAAGAGTTTTGATAGCCCATTCGAAATGCAAAGTGCCAAGAGATTCCAGGTTAAAACCAGAAGAGAGATTGTGTGGTTATTGTGAAAACATCACTCAGGATATAAGACAGCGTTACAGTTCTTTGTTCACTTTTCATGCAGACAGAGACAGTCTACCCAGTTTAAGATTAGTTTCCACTCAGCAGACAGACATGCAAATGTCTGTCTGGAAGCCGTCTACCTGTGCTACTGCTCTCTTCCCTATCGTTCTCACTCTTGCCACTGGTTTCGTAACCCAGGTCCTGCAAATCCACCTGCACGCTTTTGTCATCTTGCTCCAGAGCTGGCATTGGAGGCAATACAAGTTGGATTAAAAAGAAAATATTTTGATTTCGGCTCTTTCCTCTTGACTATTAGTATCACATCTCAAATCAGTCTGTGCAAAATCACTTCTAAGGGTGATTCTCTTTCTGCAGCAACATTCATATCCTCATATTTCACTTACCCTGATTTTTTCCAAAATGTGCCAAATATTTACAACAAAGTAATTTAATTATTTTTTTGAAGTATTTGTCATCATTTAAAAGATAAGTCAAATGCATTTCAGATAGTTTGTATTTTACACATCTTTTTGGTGACACACACATTCAATTTCATTGTGTCCCACAGTACCATGTAATCAACTTCCTCCAGAAGTCATAAAATTATAAAACTTTTTTTTTCTTTAATAATTTGATAGACCAGACTAAACTTTATTTTATGATGCAATTGAATGTGGTGAAAATGTATTTCTTATTTAATATTGTCTTCATATTGTACATGTCTCAGTAGTAAGTTTCCACCCTGTTAGAATGTGCTTAATTGCCTAAAACAAAAACCTATAATTCCATAAAAGCCATTTACAGGAAGTGACATCATTTGCTTTTGGTGGGAATCTGACTGTGGAAACTGAGATAAGCTTCAACTATCAC